>JAQFZC010002254.1:0-24062 GCA_034695205.1 Dicyrtoma fusca | reverse complement strand
TAAGGTAAGTTAATAAATTGAGTGGACCCATCCATCGTTACCAGCATTTATTGATAAAAGTTGTAAAAAATAAAATCTTGGGTTAATTTAGTACCTACCTACTTTATTTTATTTTGTAGCTTTGATTTTATAGTTTGACTTTTAACATTTAACATTTAAGGTTCTTTCTGGAAACTCGTCTTCAGCAGCCGTCTGAAGTAGTATTGTAGCAGTCAGCTCACTGAATCAGCAAAAAAATTGTAACTGTCAACAGTGTCAACTGTCAACTGGTCGGTCAAACCGTCGCTTAAATCCTAAGTGACCTCAAATCATAAATATCACAGGTAAGTAGTACCACTGTCAACTGTAAATGTCCACTATTTAAGCTTTGCACTTAATTTTTACTTAATTATTTTATTGCAGTTGGCTGTAGTGCAGGGTAGTAATGTCAATTGTATTTTTGGTGTTTTGCATCGGTCATCGGTAAATTGAAGTACGGAGTAAGGGTGGCAATCAAACTGTGACCTACTGTCAACTGACTGTAGAAGTGTAGAGACCTAAATTAATTTGTTAATTAGGCTTAACTTACTTAATTAGTTTGGAATCAACTGTATAGTTGAACAGATCGTTAATAAATATTATTGTTGATTGATTCACTATTTACCTATAAAAACTTCCTACATAATTTACTAGTTAATCATGCTTTATTGCTATTTTTGTGTTGTTGGCTGTATTGGAGGCATCAAGTATTGAAGAAATTACTAATACTAAACTGTTGACTGTCAACTGTAAAGATATTAAGCTCTTTATTAGTGTTTCGTTTAAGTTTTGATCTCAAATACGTCAATAACTGAGTCAAGTTAGTATTATTTTTGATAAATTATTGTAGCATGAATTACAATCAAAGGAATTGAAAACATTTACTAAATTATTCTGTGTTTTTCCTGAGTTGGTTTGACTGATCTTTGATTCGATTTGGTGGACTTTGTTTCAGCTTAGGTGCAGATAAAATATATTTTTATCAATAATATTGACGCTAAAGTTTCGTGAGAACTTCTCACTATCAACTTACTGTATTTTCGATAGAAATAAATAAACTCTTACAGTAATTATTTAAAGTGTACCTAGGTCCTGTAAGGTCTGTGTTTTGTATTTTCGGTGTCGTCATTGGTAATAGTACCCAAGTAATTTCTTTTTTAATTAATTTCAATCATCACAGTGCAGTGTTGCGGTTTGAATAGTCAAATACATAACTAAAAAATAATATTCTTTGTTTTTTAATCGTCTGTTTTGTTTTCTAGAGTACCTGAATAACTTCAAAGTTCGAAAATCAAAATGACTAGCAACTCTTCATCGAATGTTTGGAACAATGATTTTGAATCACCGGAATTCACCCACCCGACCAGGTCCAGATGTAATTCTCTATCTTTGGACTTGGATTTCGAAAACGATGAAATGGATATCGACATATTTTCTGAGTCGGGATCGGTCAACTTTGACAATTATCCGTGCAACCCAGAATTTGCAGACTCAAGAACGGCTCTTCCTTCACCTTTACCGAGAAATGACTTCCTTTTAGTGAGTTTAACTGGGAACGAAATATTCTTCATCGCCGGCGACTCTCAACTTCAGAAAGAAGCCATGGTCAAAAAATTCAGTAACGTGAAAAAAGTGGCCCCTGCTTTCCTGTATCTTAAGTACTACGTTAAAATTGCGAAAGAGAATCAAGGTCAAGCTAAGGGTCGAAAGGCTTACGTGGGCCCAACCGTTAAGCCTCATAAGGATAAAGTTACGTTTATTCCGGTGACCCGGGAGTTCAAGTGGATTGAGGTCGTAATCGAAATTAACATCGATGATGCTGCGAGCTTGTTTGGGGTAATGGAATGGATTTAATTTGAATACCTACTATATTTAACGTATTTGGAACTGCCAAATCATGAAAGCTAATTATGTTTAAAAAAGAGTTTATACTACAAAAAGTAACTTTTCAAAAAGTCGAAACTGTTGATTAACTTTTCAAAAAAGTCGAAACTGTTGATTAACTTTTCAAAAAAGTCGAAACTAGTAATTAACAATTTCTAAAAGTTCCAAAACTAATAATTAGCATTTTCAAAAAGTGCCGGAATTAGTAATTAGCATTTTCAAAAAGTGCCGGAATTAGTAATTACCATTTTCCAAAGTCAAAACAAGATTTTAACGTTTATTAAAAGCGGTTTCAAACTTAAAATACTGCTGTTAATAATTTTATTTTTTTGGTAGCTAACCACCATGAAAGCAAAATCAGTTATTGCACTTTTTTTGCAAATAGGTAATTATATTATTAAGTTTATTTGTTCAGTTTTCAAACTGTGAGTTGTACTTAATAAATGATTTTAATTGTACGTACAGTAATTATTAACAAAATCGCTCAATATTAACAGCCTTCAGTGAAGCCATATTTTTTACATTAAGGACCGACTAATTGTTGAATAACTGACTAAATAATGTTTAATTGATGATACATTTTGTCATTACAGATTGAACTCGGCGTGACCGGATTTAAAGACGGTGATTACTTTTTCGTTGAGAAATTAGCCTTAATTCATTCCAGAAAATGTCCGACTTTTGAAGAAGTTTGGGAATTGTTCACACCCGGATCGGAGTCGCAGCCCGAAACCGAAGTGGACCTTGAATCGCAAGAAATAGCGATAATTAATGGTGGTCGCTGCTCTAAAATCATGAGATGCATCCTCTTCCCCTTTGCACTTCTTCTCAACTGTATTCTATGGCCTCTGATTTGTTGCTGCAACTGCTTTTGCCCACCAGGAACTGATGATGAGAAGCACGAGCCGGAAAGGGCTAGGGGTGGATATCAAAGTATAAGTCATTAAAAAATTGAGTTTTGATCACAAATTACATAAAATTACATTCTATAAATGATCAAAAATTGCAAGTGAATGTATTGCTTAATATTTTTTTTTGGTATTGGTTTATGTATAGATTTTTTTAAGTAGTGAAATTATAATAATAATTATTAATTAATAATTTTAATTTATTTCGATTTAGTAAATATACTTAATCAAGGTTAAGTCAGTTATAGTTTAATGTTGTAACGTAATATTGTAGTTTTAAATAAATTGTTAGTTAATACTTATATTGTAGTTAAACTTATTATTAGGAACTAGAGAACCATGAAAAGAACGCTTTATAAGTGTTTAATTCTATAAATTAACTTTTTCCAAAGGGTCAAAACTTGTAAATAACACTGTTTCAAAACTTTCAAAACTAGTAAATAACACTTTTTCAAAACGGTCAAAACTAGTAAATAATACTTTTAAAATGGTGAAAACTAGAAATTACCACTTTCAAAAACATTAAAAACTAAGTATATTACCGTTTCGAGAAACTTAACCTTAACAATAAGATGCTAGTACTTCTTTACATTCTTATTTAAGGGAATAAAAGATCAATTAAAATAGCAATTTAAAAAGTGTTGTTTAAAATTCGTTTATTTTAACTACAGTTTTATTTTTTGTGCTTACGTGCCACTATACCATTCCTTGATAAATATAATCCTAGAAATAAAAATATTATAAAAATATACAATTGTGTACTTAGATAGTGTCAAAGATAGTTTTGTTATCTTGTTATATGTCAATTTCAATTTTTCTGGTCTTATTTTAAAGTGTTACTGTTGCTGGTATTTTTAAAGGATGATTCACAAGCAGTGTGAGTCATGTGTTGGTCAGTGATTAAGTAAAACAACACTATATTGTTTATTTATTTCGATATGGGTTCCCCACTTGGTCTTACAATTAGTCTCTCTCGTCAAAGCCGTATCGCGGTACACTGGAACTTGTAATAACGAAGGATTGTTCATATAGACATAGCTATGAATACTGGATAGATAAATAATAATTATTATTAAATACATACATAGTACATAGGCGTAGGCCACGTTCTTGTGTACATACGTGAACACATACATAAGTGATTCACTGTTTCGTTTTTGTTGAAGATATGGGAAGGGAGCAAACACAAATGACGTCACTATTTGGGTAGGTAGGTGCTTTTTACTCCCCCATTTACCGTAATGTTAAATTCGTCATCAAAATGGGTAGGTGGGTAGTTTTTTTGAGCATGATTGCATGACGTCATTTGTGTTCGCTCCCGAAGCAATAACGTTGGCTTCTGCTTCTGGAAGAATAATGTAATCTTTTACGTCGAGACTTAAGAAGCAAAATAAGACATTTGGTGAAAGCTATATAATGACGCATATCGTCGCTTAAGAAGCAAAACGATGTACATCCAGCTTTGGCTAAAAGCAAAATGATGCATATCCCCGAGTACACGCATGGATATGCATCATTTTGCTTTTAAGAGTTTTTAGATACGCATCGCTTTGGTTTTAGCCAAAAGTGGATGTGCATCATTTTGCTTCTTAAATGACGATATGTCAAAAAACAAACAGCAAACTGACCCCTATTCAATTTATACTATTTTTAAAAAGATAGTAAACAGTACTATATATATAGTAGTATACATATAGTAACATAGTTAACTGTCTTTAAAAACATGCAGATCATTATTTTGACTGTTTTTGTAGAAACTACAAAACATGTTTTTTGGAATTTTAAAAAATAGGGAAGTCATAATGTTTTTGAAAAGATGCAAAACATGAAAACATGGTTTTTACTACTTTTGAAAAGATGCAAAACATGATTTTTACTACTTTTGAAAAGGTGCAAAACATGATTTTTACTATTTTTTAAAAGGTGCAAAACATGATTTTTACTATTTTTTAAAAGGTGCAAAACATTAATTTTACTATTTGTGAAAAGGTGCAAAACATGATTTTTACTACTTTTGAAAAGATGCAAAACATGATTTTTACTACTTTTGAAAAGGTAGAAAACATGAATTTCACTATTTTTGAAAACGCTACAAAACATGATTTTTACTATTTTTGAAAAGGTGCAAAACATGATTTTTACTATTTTTGAAAAGGTGCAATAACATGATTTTTACTATTTTTGAAAAGGTGCAAAACAATTATTTTACTATTTGTGAAAAGGTGCAAAACATGATCTTTACTATTTTTTAAAAGGTGCAAAACATTATTTACTATTTTTGAAAAGGTGCAAAACGTGAATTTCACTGTTTTCGAAAAGGTAGAAAACATGAATTTCACTGTTTTTGAAAACGCTACAAAATATGATTTGTACTATTTTTGAAAAGGTGCAAAACATGATTTTTACTATTTTTGAAAAGAAGAAAAACATGATTTTTACTATTTTTGAAAAGGTACAAAATGTGAATTTTACCATTTTTGAAAAGTTTCAAACCATGATTTTCAATATTTTTGAAAAGATTTGCATGTTTTTTATATGTAATTACTTTCTGAAATGTACGAAGCACTTTTTCCCATTTTTCCGTGTTTACAGTTCAGTGTGCAAACCTGCGAACAAGTTTTTACGTGAATTATAAAATTATAACCAACATATAATTAGGTACATACAAAATATTTTAACTCCAAGCTACGATTGTGAAATGCTCCTATAACTCTTTTACAGAAATGCATCTACATAAAATAAGAAAAATTGCACGATGTTACATACAATATTCTGTACCAAGGCGCTCTTATTTTTTCTCCTTCCTCCGTGGGAAGAACAGTGTGTAGTGTAGGTAAATGTTCAAATAAGTAATTACTTAGACATTTGCGTCGTTTTGCTTCTTAAGTCTCATGTTTCACTACACATTTATGTAAAAGAATAACCTTAGATCCGAAACAAAACTAATAACACAACTAGTGATAAGAACTTTCGATTAGTGTGATGCCCCTTTTTTATTGCTTTGGGTTTATTATACTACTACACACACTATACCGATACCAAAGTATATAAGTAAATAATAAATGTCAAAATCAAAATCAAGTTGACTAATGCACACATCGAGCATTCACGACCATGTAGTTAAGTGTATTTCAAACTTCAATATTAATTATTACTTACAACAGTTTATAGTTTGGGAGCACCTACCTAAGTACATTCAGATATAGATATACACAAAGTAAACGCACAAAACCAAGTAAAAAAGGTATGTTTGTTTTGTTTAGGGCATTCCATGAATTATCAGTATCAGCTTCATTATCATTTATTATGAATCACTATCATTTAAAAAGTATAACTCAAACTTCAAATGTCAAAGGTCGTTCAATGTAGCAGTACGGTTGACGGTGCGGGGTGCACTAAAATATTCTCCCATCAACAATTTCTGATTTCTATTAAAAATTAAACTAAACGGTCTTAAATCGATCGAAAGCGATCAGCAATTATTGTATTCACCTATTGTTTACAAAAATGTGATTAGTACGTATGTATCAAAATTTGCTAATTACAGTTCAAGTTCGCAACTGGTAAACCATGACGTTATTTACTGTTTACATCGGCCACAATTTAACACTTTTCAAAAAGGTGTCAAACTAGAAATTAACACTTTCCAAAGGTGCTAAAACACTAAAAACTAGCACTTTCAAAAAGGTCAAAACTAAAAATTAGCACTTTAAAAAAGGTCGAAACTAGAAATCAACAGTTTCCAAAAGGTGCTAAACTAGAAAATAGCACTTTCAAAAAGGTCGAAATACTAGAAACCCACACTTTCGAAAAGTTGCTAAACTAGAAATCAACACTTTTCAAAGGGTGCTAAACTAGAAATTAGAACTTTCCAAAGGGTCAAAACCTCAAAACTAGAAACCGACACTTTCCAAAAGGTGCTAAACTAGAAATCAACACTTTTCAAAAGGTGCCAAATTACAAATTAGCACTTTCAAAAAAGTCGAAACTAGAAACCGACGTTTTCCAAAAAGTGTAAAACTAGACATATTACTGTTTCGAAAAGGTTAAAAACTTCCTAAATAAAATCCGTCATGGCTTCGCCAATTTCTTCCCCTGAAAGCACTTCGGTCGAAAGTCAAAGTGCAACAACAGTCGACCTTGAAAGAGTACGACGTAAACTAGAATCACAATTTCACTCTTTAAACTCGTTAAAGTTCGATACTGACAGTCACAGTGACCGTCGTCGCCGTCATAGTGACCCGAATTCTTCACTTCGCCATCAAATCAGTCCGGAAACGGAAGCCGACGAAGCCGAAGAGCTAGATTATTTGATCCCACAACCTGTTCGAATAAAAGATAAACTTTTTGTGAATCTAACCGAAGATGGGAACTTCTTTATCGGTGGCGATTCGAGTGTTGAGAATTTTATCGTTAAAACATTTACAAATATTAGGAATGAACCACGGGGATTTTTATATTTAAAATACTTTCCACAAATATCGAAACAAAATCAGTGTCCAGGTCAAGATCCGGCAGCTATTGAAATCCGTCGTGAAATTTTTGCCGGTCCAGCAGGTCGATCAAGTCGCCCACGAAAAAGAAGCATTTTGCCTGTCAACTGGACCGTGAAGTGGACCGAAGTTGTTTTAGAAATCAACATACAAGATGCCTATGATTTTGGGGTAAATCTAATTATTCTTTAAACTGGGATCCAATTTTTAAGTATACTTCTTTTAATGTTTAACATTCACATTGATTTTGTTCGTTTATTAATTATGATTTATTTTTGGTATTGCAGCTTGAAATCGGAGTAAAAGGCTTCAAAGATAATGATTACTTCCTCGTCGACAAAAGTGTGATGGTTTACTGTCAAAATTCTCCCACTCTTGAAAATGTTGCGGAATTCTTCCAGCAGCACGGGAAACCGGAACCGGAACTGTCACTTCTTTCATTTCACGTTCCTCTAACGGATCAAGAATTTCGAATCCAAGCAACATGTTCAGATTGCTGCTGCAATCTTTTAAAGTGCATCTTCCTACCTTTCTTATTTTTACTCAAAGTTCTACTGTGGCCAGTATTTTGCTGTCGAAGATTTTGTGTTGTTATAGGAGAAAATGAAATCTTTTATAGGAGTGGGTATCAACGATTAGATTAGAATTTGTTTAGTTCATTAGTACCGGCACCTACAAACTTATGTACCTGATTGGTGAATAAGGATTAAATAATTATAGTTAACTTACATTTTAGTATTATTTTATTTTTATTAATTGGGTATTATACGTCTTAATTTTAAAATTTGCAACATTCAACATTTATATTTGTTTTTAAATTGGCGACCGTACTCCGTCCATCATTAGCTATTGATCGCAATCTTAAATAAATCTTATTTCTGTTTCAATGATCTACCAGTTCGTGAAAGTGATCAACATTTCCATCTTCAAAACTTCATTCAATCATCAAAAGCTTTCAGTAACTAACTGCATGGAACTTCCTTGAAAGATACACTGCTGCTGGCTTCTTGTTTATCTTTATATAATATCTATATATAATTATATATACCAGTATACTTTTCTTATTTCTTTACTACACTTGTAAGCTAGAAGCTTACACTCAGAAGTCAGCTGGTGATTGTGATTAGTCACCATTCATTATCTGTTTAACTATATCAACAGACTGTCGACATCGATATTAAGTTCCTACCTACGTTTATTTTTTTCGAATATTTTAAATTAAATAATAACTACTTCGATCTGTATCGAAAGTGGAAGGCCAGGGAACTTAACTGGCACTTGTGGCGATTGCGGCAGTAAAACTTTTAATTTAATTTGAGATCAAATTTCTTATTATTATCGTTTTTTTGTGCCAAAAAAATGGCACATTATGCCAATTACGGAACCGACTTTAAAGAAAGGGACGAACTAGCTGGGATTCCACGTGTTATGCTTGAAGCCGTGATCAACTTTGACACGATGGTCGGTGGTCCAGTGATACGGGACACGGCCCGCCGAGTCACTCTGCCGCCCCCAGTCAGAGTGAAAGATAAATTCTTTGTGAGTTTAAGTGACGAGATGACCGTCATTCCTGGAGATTCTACTTTCAAGAATAAGTCTGTCGTTAAAACATTTTCAAATCTGAACTCTAAGGCCCCTGCCTTCATTTTCTTTAAATTCTTGGCAGAATTTGCTCAAGAAAATCGAAATCCCAATGCTGTTCGGAAAGTGTATGTGGGTCCAACGTCTCAGCCTCATAAGGATAAAATTACGTTTTTTAACGTCCCGAAGGAGCCTTCTAATGAAAGGTGGACGGAAGTTATTACCCAAATTAACATCGAAGCTGCTGCGTGGGAATACGGGGTAGAAACATTTTCGTTTAATTCTGTTCATTTTTTTACTGTCATCTGTCATGCAAACTGCATTTCAAAAGCATTTTAAAAATAATGTTTCATTTGGGAATTTGGGTATCTTTTAGATTGAAATCGGTGTAATCGGATTAAAACAGGGCGATTTCTTATTCGTCGACTGTTTAACGATCATTTATGCCAGAAAGCCACCCACTTTTAAAGAAATGTCAGTATTTTTGAATTTGCATAATAATTCGCCGTCAACTGCAGTGAAATTGGCATCAGAGTTGCAAGCACCATCAACGGAAGGCCCTCGTGGAATGTGTTACAATCTTTTGAAGTGTATTTTTCTCCCATTTACCCTACTTTTCAACCTAGTTTTGTTCCCTGTCAATATTTTTCGGGCAATCCTTCGTGTTACATCAAATGCTGATGGTGCCGATCGATTTTGGAGGTAAATTCTACCACTTTATAACCGGACGATCGTGATGTTGATTGCCAGGGCGATTCATTAGCTAATGAAAAAAATACAAATTATATGTATGTACAGTTTTACAAATTATTATTGCCATTATGCTATAAGTTATCGGTTATCGTACACGGTTGACTATGTTAATTAATTAATTAGTTTTACAATATTATTGTGTACATAAAAATCAATCATCAATGTTATCAGCATTTTAAACTTTACTTAAACTTTTGACGTTGTAAATTGTAAATATTCATTTTCATACACCACTTCTTTTAAATCAATAATTGTTTACCTACTTACTTTACTTCACAATAAAGGTTAAATTCTGATTCTGACCGATGCAATGTAAATGCAACAAAATTTTCGGGCTCTTCATTGGCAAAAGTAGAAACCCTTCTTTTGATTTCTAATTTTATTTTTAACCCGTTAGATTAAGAGTAAGATAAGACCGACCGATGAGTCAAGAAAAAGAAAGGCCGATGGCAATGATGATGATGATGATTCATATTCATAACTAAAAGCGGCTTCGGCTTCAGCAAAAACATAATGCAAGACGCTACATAAGTCGTATCTACTAATATTAAGGGGCAGTTCATAAAGGACGTAAAAAATGACTGATTCAAAATATCTAAAAAAAAAACAAACAAACAAACAAACAAACAAACACAAACAAACAAAATACTGTACTAGTGAGATAAAATTATGTTTTGATGGCTTCATTTATGGACAGTCCCCTGCATAGTAAAGAATAGAACCCCGTTTGTCGTTATTCTTACAATTTAGAAAGGAAGTTCGAGGTAGTTTTTATTTCTATTTATTTACTTTTGTTGGTGTGACGAATGACGAACCGTACATGCCGTCAACAGTGAGTGATCATCTTAATCTTCAATCGTATTAATCCGTTAATTTTAGCCAAGAAAGAATGAATCAGTTGTTAATTTAAGTTGAAACACTGCAGACAGCAGACCAGTCAGAAGTGAGTCAGACAGACAGTAGCACTTAGTTTATTTTAAAAATTAAATTCTATTTAAAAAATGTATAAATAATTAATAAATTCAAACAAAATAATAATTCTTTATAATGAAAACTTTTCGAAGACCGGCCACTGCCCGCCCAGATTCAGCTCCCGTCATTGTTACTCTTGTAGACCTCGTCAACTTCTAGCCCGGCAATTTTTGAATTTGATCGTGAACGGCCGCCAACGGCGCCAAAGCTTGATTTTGTGGTTCAAAAATCAAAGTCCTTTTAATTATTTGCCGTATTTACCAGGTTACAGACACCAGTAAAAAACTTAAGAGTATTATTGACATGGAAAGAATAGAGAGGGAACTGATTTCCCTAAATTTGCATGGTGATAGCTATTCCTTTGAAGAATCTGGCGAACCTACGGATTCTTCGGACATAACAAACGGTGGCCATGGGCACGAAAGTGAAGTTGGATACGGATCGTCCAGCATTGAGATTGACATTGACACTGACACTGACGACAGCTTTTTAGTAGGATGTGACAGCTATCAACAGGCTTTTCTGTCAAGGTCAAGAAAGGTCAAAGAAGCTGTTTTCGTCGATTTTACCCAGGACCAAGTCATGTGTATTGTGGGTGACTGTGATCATGGTTCTTTTGAAAATAAGGCGGTCGTCAAAAGACTTGGTTTTGGTGATGTGACCCTGTCAACTATGGGTCATGCCTTCTTGTATTTAAAATATTTCCCAAAGATTGCACAGAAGAATCAAAATAGGCTAGATTTTGATGCGACCAGAAGTGCATTTGTTGGACCAGCGGCTTATCCCCATCAGGGGAGCATTTCCTTTTTGGCATTGTCGCAGGAGTTTAAGTGGACGGAGATTATCGTTGAGATCAACGTTGAGGAGGCTGCAGGGGAAAATGGGGTAAGGAAACCGGTCAACTACATAATTTAACCTTTTCGAAATAGCAGTAGGTATATCTAGTTTTTCAGTTTTACACCATTTGGAAAGTGTTGATTTCTAGTTTTGACCTTTTGAAAGTGTTAGTTTCTAGTTTTTACACCTTTTTCAAAGTGTTGATTTCTAGTTTTGACCTTTTTGAAAGTGCTAATTTCTGGTTTAACACCTTTTTGAAAGAGCTAATTTCTAGTTTTGATCTTTTTCAAAGTGTTAGTTTCTAGTTTTACACCTTTTTGAAAGAGCTAATTTCCAGTTTTGACCTTTTTGAAAGTGTTGATTTCTAGTTTTGATCGTTTTGAAAGTGTTAATTTCTAGTTTTACACCTTTTTGAAAGAGCTAATTTCTAATTTTGACCTTTTTGAAAGTGTTAAGTTTCTAGCTTAGGCCTTCTTGAAAGTACTAATTCTTAGTTTTACACATTTTCGAAAATGTTATATAGTTTCTAGTTTTGATTCTTTTGATAATGCTAACTAGTAAGATAAAATGTAGTAGATATAAACAGTAAATAAACATCTTCGTGATTTTGAAGTGACGAATAGGTTTAATGGTTTTATTTAATTTGTATTTAATAATAGCTTAGGTTCTTTTAAGATTGAACTGGTCACTAATACTAATAAACTAACAACTGTTCAACAACTGAACAAACTACGAATAATATGTTCATATTTTTTTAATCCTGGTTGCAATACTAAAATTAATTCTGAGATTAAAATTAACTTGAATAATAACTTCAATTTACTAAAAACAAACATTAATTTTCCTACAGATTGAAATCGGCACAATTGGCTTTCAAGAAGGAGATTACTTCATCATTCTTCAGTGTGGACTGGTGTACTCCGAAGAGGCCCCAACTTTTGATGACATTTGGTTTCTATTCAATCCGCAAGCATCTCCATCACCATCGTCATCAAAGACTGACCCAGCGTTACAGCCTGGATTTGAAGCGCAGGAATTCATAATGTCTAATAAATGTGGGACATTCTTCAAAATTTTGAATTTTATTCCCCTAACTTTCCTCGTAATCATCAATTTTGTTTTGTGGCCTCTCTTTTGTTTTTGTGATCTCTCGTACCGTTTAATAGTAGAATGTAGGGCACGTCGAGAAGGGTATGAGAGGGTTCTTAATGAATTATAATTATAACTAATGACTGACAGAGTTTTGAAAAAAATCATTGGAGCTGGTTGATACAGCTGCTTAAAGTATGGCCTACATAAGGTACCTGGTATCTAATTTTTGTAATTAATGAACTATTTATTTTTTAATCGGTTTGATTTGATCTCTGATCTGAATGAGAACTGATTAGGAGTTTACCTACCCACGGATCTTATCTTTAATCGTCAAGAATTTATTAATAAAGTTGGTTTAAAGTAATTATCACAATTGTATTAAATGGGGGGATCGAAGTAGATATTAATAAGTGCACCTAATTACCTACATGTATAGATATACCCATACAAGAGTATTTTTTTAATATTTTGACTAGCTGGTATTCAGTATTGTTCTTACAATCTTGTCTAAATAAAATAATTAAATAATCCTATTAATAAACTTGAATAACATAAACACTACAGATATTGAGTCATTATAGTTATGCTCGATTTGTACTGCTTTTAAAAATCAACTTAATAAAAATAACTACAATACTAGGTAATCCTTAAATTATTTTATTTACATTTATAAACTAATTTTGTCTATTCTTAAAACAGGTAAGTTTGTAGTGTAGATCGAGTACATAGTTCTTATCTTTAGATACTTTTGGGACGCAAACAGATAACATATCGAATATTTTATTAATTATCATTATCAGTGCTGTCGCATCAGTACCTAGGTAATTATTTACTTAAATTTTGATGCTATCAGTATGCAGTATCCGTAACCTAAATGCAACACTAAGTGTCATACACTGCACTAAAAATTTAGGTTTCAAAGCACTACTGTACTTACCGCTTATGTTATAAATCTACTAATAATAATAGTAAGTTGTTTTAACCTGTTGGAAACGGTCATATATCTAGTTTTGCGTCTTTTTGAAAATGTTGGTATCCCATTTATTTCACCCTTTTGAAACTTCTATTCATTCGTTTTGACCCTTTTAAAAAATAGTAGTTTCCTGTTTTGACCATTTTGAAAATGCTCAATTCTCTACTTTTGAATGTTTTTCAAAATGCTAATCTTATTTTTGATCCTTGTGACTTCCAAAAATGATAATTACTTGCTTTGAACGTTTTTAAAAATGGTAATTTCCTGTTTTGACCATTTTGAAAATGCTAAATTCTCTAGTTTTGAATGTTTTTCAAAATGCTAATCTAATTTTTGTACCTTGTGACTTCCAAAATGGTAATTTCCTGTTTTGACCATTTTTAAAAAGTGTTATTCACTACTTTCAACCCTTTTTGAAAAGGTTAATCCTTAGTTTTGACCCGTTTGAAAAGGTTAATTTGCAGAATAAACACACTTTTGTAACGCATTCAGTCTTTCCATAGTTTCCCAGTTCGGAATAGGTTAATTAGGTAAATTATAATATTACTTCCTTTTACCTTTCAGAAAAGTCAATAACTCCATCCTGAAGGCAGAATTCTAGAAATAAATTTCTGCCTCACAGTCACAGACTGACGTAATTACTATGTTAATAGATAATTAGACTACAGCTGATGCTAGCACAATATAGATAAAGGTTTATAAATAGTTGATAGGTAGGTAGTTGTAATTATTATAATATATTTAAAAGGTGAAGGTAAATATATTCTAAATAAATTATAGTTATCGGTAAAACGACGATGTAAATGAAGTAGGTTAGGTATCTACCTACCTTTCCATAATATTATTATTATTTTGTGATCCAGTGTAGGTTTTGTTATTTATAAATGTTGAATGTACTAAACTAAAAAGCACTGACCAACTCAAAAAAACTTGCTAAATCGTAATTAGGGGCCTTGCAAGTATGACGTCATAGAAATGACTTTTTGAAATGTGCACATACCATAGTTTACACTTTTTTTAAATGTTAAGCTCAAGTTTTTTGCCTTTTTTAAAATGACCATATATTGTGTTTAGCACTCTTTTGAAACGTCATAGCCATGTTTTGGTGCTTCTGAAATGTGTAAATTTAGTTTTTAGCACTTTTTTGAAACGTCAAAGCCTTGTTTTGATGCTTCTGAAATGTGTCAATATAGCTTTTAGCACTCTTTTGAAACGTCAAAGCCAGGTTTTGATGATTCTGAAATGCGTAAATTTAGTTTTTAGCACTCTTTTGAAACGTCAAAGCCTTGTTTTGATGCTTCTGAAATGTGTCAATATAGCTTTTAGCACTCTTTTGAAACGTCAAAGCCAGGTTTTGATGATTCTGAAATGCGTAAATTTAGTTTTTAGCACTCTTTTGAAACGTCAAAGCCAGGTTTTGATGCTTCTGAAATGTGTAGAGAGAGAAAGTAATTTTTATTGCACTGACACTACAATAGTATTTGCCAGCGGGCACAGTAAATAGTGTTTAACACTTTTTTAAAACGATAATATCAAGTTTTGCTCTTTTTGAAAAGTCTAGATAGCATATTTTACACTTTTTTCAAACACTATTTTAATTTTTCCGTTTTTTTAAAGTTCTTTTAAAGCCCAATCCAAAATTCTATGACGTCATAGTTGCAAGGCTCCTTACAGCAAAGCATTGGCGGCGAGTTGGGTTCTTTGGTTTGATTTTTTTTTATTATTTCAGTTGTCGGTTGGAGCCTCTGCTTCTCGGCTGTCGTTTGAATCGTAAAGAACATTCCCTGAATTTGAATGAAGTTGAATTTATAATTACAATTAGCCATCATCTGGAATTAAATACTAATATTAATTTTTGTTCTCTTCTAACCTACAACTTACAACTTAATTGCTCATTCAAGAGTGACCAAGAATAATAATAATAATGGACTGGACGAACACTGAAGGGGTTTTAGGCGGTCCCATTCCAGGTGACAGTGTCCAAAATTCGGATTATTCAAACTCTAATTCAAACTCCGGATCAATTAATTCGGACTCGGATTCTGCTCGAATCAAAACTCCTGACCATCATCAATGCCTTGTGTACGAAGTGGTTGACTTGACACAGCTGCATTCGTCAAACTCTGACATTAGTGATTTCAACGGTGACCTTGAGTCAACTGCCAATCCTCCAAATGTTGAAGGTCAAGGTCAATACGAAGTTCAAGGTCAAAATGGAATTATAAGACCATCATCTACAGAAAAGCATTTTGTGAACATAACTGCTGGTCGGATCATCTGTATTGCTGGAGATTCTACAAAAGACAGAACAGAAGCACTGATCAAGAAATGCCGAAGTGTTAAAAAAAGGGCCCCTGCCTTCCTCTACTTGAAATACTTTCCTAAATTAGCTCAAAGAAATCAAAATATTGGAGCTTTTCGAAGAGCTTTTGCTGGTCCAGCGAAACAACCGAATATCGACACAGTTTCCTTACTTGAGCTGCCAAATGAATTTAAGTGGAGTGAGGCCATCGTTGAGATTAATGTTGAAGAGGCTGCAGATCATTATGGGGTAAGCTTAATTAATTATAGTATTTAATTGAAATTAATTTTGTAGCTCAATTAACAAATACTATTTAATTTTGCTTTATTTTCACTTTTCACAGATTAAAATCGGCACAATCGGATTTAAACCGGATGATTACTTCCTCGTCCTAAATTGTGCCTTGATCCACTCCGAACAAGTTCCGACTTATGAAGAAATCCGGGAGTTTTTTAACAAACAGTCCGATTCAGCGGAAGTGGTCCGTCTACGTCCGGAGAAACGAGCGGCTGAACGAGTCAAAGAACCAGAACCAGAGAAGACCGACAAAATTCAGCCGAAATATGAAGTTCAACCAGACAAAAAGTCGATCGATGCAAAACCGAAGCCGAAACCGATGGAGCAGAAGCAGGATAAGGATTTCAGTAATAATGATGGAAATGGAGATACTTGCCTCAAATTGTCGATTTTCATAATACTATCCTTTTTATTTATTTTTAATATGATTTTATGGCCTTTCAATTGCTGCTGGAATACTTTCCATAATCGTCCAAAAAAATCTGAAGAAATGGTTCCGATTATCACGGTTCGGCCTCCCACTCCGATTCCCACTAAAGAAGGCTATGAATCAATTCCGTAATCAAAATCATGATTAATTGGAAATTGAAACCAGAGATTCATCTTACCCACCCAAAATGCCATTTTGTATTCAATTTAATGTGATTTCTGTTTATATTTTCATTATTTTTAAGTATTATTTCCATCTAATTAACTAACAACTGACGTGTGTTCGCTGGGATGTTCAGTTTTTTAAAACATCTCTTCACTAATTTACTAATTATTTATGTAATATCGCATCATTTTTCTTTTGGATTAATTTCTCTGCTTTAAATGACTAATAAAGATAATGCTGTACCTAATATAATTTTATGGGCGTTAATCAATTTGGAGATTGACACGCGGAATAAATATTTACTCTTTTTTTGCATTGACGTATTATGTAATAAATTACTTTGTGTATTAAAAATCGGCTTTAGAATGTCAACGGTTTAAAATACGAGCATCGGTTATGCTGTAAAATTGAAAATTTTTGTACTAAATAATAATAATAATTAATAATAAAAACTAAATCGAAGTAATGCAATTTTAATACTTGTACTGCCGTACTACTTGCATAAATTATTACTATGTCGTATTAGTTCCAGTTCTTATGCAGTTAAAATGATTATTATTGCAGTTTCTTGTTATTAGTGCAACTGTTTATATGGGGAAAAAAATTAGTAAGCGAGTAGAGATTGTGTTTAGCTCTGTTTATTACTGGATTAATAGGGTTAGTGAGAGATAATAAATACATTTTAATTTTGACAGAGCATATAGGGAAGATGATGTTGGTATCCCATTTGATTGAGATGAATGAAACTATTGAAACTAATCAAAGTTATTCTTTGGCGGGGGTGTTGAGAGCGAGGAGAGCAAAGTGACCTCCAACGACGGGTCGGGCCCGGAATCCGAATTGGTTGGCAGTGGCAGTGACGTACCAGTCACCGAACGGCTGTCTGCTGGCAGTGAATTTCAAGTAGCGGGCAAGATCGTCGATCAGGTTCTCCCTCAAAGTTGGGTTGACATCTCCGAAGGCAGCGGCAGTCCACACCTCCCAGTCTAGAAACAACAGACAGTAGACACGGTAAAGTCAAGTAAAACTCGCACACTGTAGATAATTACTAATCAGCAAAGGAGCTACCTACTACATAATTTGAGAACGTGTAAATCGAGGTTTTTAAATGCTTCAAAAAGTCCAAATCGATGCTTTGAATCATTTTAAAAGTTACAACTGAAGTTTTTCATATTTTAAAAAAATGTAAATGGAGGTTTTACATTCTTTCAAAAAGTGTAAAGGAGGTTTTGCTTGTTTAAAAAAGTGTAAATCGAGGTTTTGCATGTCTTAAAAAATGTATCTATATGGAGGTTTTACATTCTTTGAGAAAGTGTAAATGGAGGTTTTGAGTGTTTCAGAAAGTTCAAATCGAGGTACTATATGTTTAATAAAAGTGTTTTTGAAGGTGTTGTATGTTTCAGAAAGTGCAAATCGAGGTTGTAAACTTTCAAAAATGGGCAAGTGGAGGTTTTGCGTCTTTTAAAAATGCATAAATGGAGGGTTTGTATGTTTTAAAAAAAAGTCTAAATGGAGTTTTGGCGTGTTTCAGAAAGTTCAAACCGAGGTTTGTTTTAAAAAAGCGTACACGAAGATTTTGCGTATTTTAAAAAAGTGTAAGTCGAGATTTTGCATGTTTTAGAAAGGGCAAATCGAGAATTTACATGTTTAAAAAAGAGCAATACAATCTCTACACAATAGATACTAAAATGCTCATTCCTTCAACACATTAAGAAAAGCCGGAAAATACAGTGCTTGGCTTTTGCTGTAAGCTCCATTTATGACGTCACTTTGCATCCCAGAATTTTGGCTTCGCGTCGTCATTTTGCGTCTACAGCGGCGATTTATGATAAATACACTACACGGAGAAAATAATTGAAATTTCTAGGAGTAATCTCTTACCAGACTTGGTGTAATCGTGGGTGGAGACGAAGGGAATACCGTAGGGCTCTTCCTTGGTGAGGTAGAAGGCGGCTTCCAACTCGTAGATCTCTTGAGGAACGGCATTGAGTCTCAATTGCTTGTCTTGGTAGGCGTTGTACTTGAACTGGTAGCCGTCAGTGACGTTGTATTCCATCTTCAAGTGAGTGCCGCTGACGTGCATGGATTCCTTGACCCAGGTCTGGATGTAGGACTCGACGGCGTCATTGTAGAAGTTGGTGGCATTGGTCTGGCCGATGAAGTTGGAGATCTTGGCGAAGGCCTTCATGCCGAGGATACCTTCAAAACAAAAACAAAAACAATAAGTGAATAAATAAATATAAAAGTGGCCAATAATAAATAGAAAACAAGGTCTTATAAACGTATACTTACCCTTAAGGGCGAGTCCAGAGTTGAGTTCGGTGTGTCCAATGAAGTCATCGGTGGTGAGTTGGTTCTCTGGGTAGAGGCAGTTGAAGTAGAGGTACTCGGCCCAAAGGCTAAGGACTCCGTAGTGCTTAGTGGCATAGGCCTGTCCTTCGGCCTCGGGGGTCTGGGGACTGAAGACGATGTTGGCCACCATCAGGATCATGTTGGCGGATTCTTCGACGGGCATGTCCTCTTGGACACCATCGTCGTGACCGGTGGCGTTGGGGAAGTTGAAGCCAATGTCGTGCATGGAGTATTTGAGGGTCCAGAAGTCGTTCTCCATTTGGAAGAAGAGGGGCTCCAAGAGGTACTGGAGGTACTTGGGGTTCAGGTAGACGAGGACGGGGCTGAAGGGGTAGATGACGTCGACGGTCTGCATGTTTCCGTTGGAGGAGATCTCCTTGAGGTAGAGGAGGGGATGAGTGGCGTTTCCGGAGAATTCGGTGGTAGCGAAGGCCTGACGAAGGGACAGGGAGAGGATGTTGGCGTAGGCTTGACCCTGAGTGGCGAAGGCCTCCTGAAGAATCTTGATGTCGAGGATGTCGGAGCGAACGACGGCTGGGCCGACGTCCTCGTTGAAGAAGTCAATCATGGCTCCAGAGGAGGGGAAGTAGTGGGTCCAGAGGGACTTTTGGGCCACTTGACGGAGGTTGATGTTGTCCTCACGGATTTGACCGACGATGTACTGGGCAGTCTTGGAGGCAGTGGAAGAGACGACTCCGAGGTCCTGGGCGAAGGCGAAAGTGGGCCAGTCGCAGGAGACGCAACGGAAGTTGGGGTCATTGGTATTGCCGAGGGTTCCCTCATTGACGAAGGCGTTACGGATTTCCAAGTCTGAGCCGGAGCCGTGGGTGGCCTCGGAGGTGGTGGCAAAGACGGCGGAGCCCCATTGTGGGTAATCGTCGAAGGTGGCAAAGTTGTACTGAGTCTGCTGCTGGGTGGACCAGACCTTGAGGTTGCCGGAGGGAGTTGAGTCCAAGTTCCAGGTCACGACGGTCTCCTCCCGGGAAGAGCCCCATTCACCTATTACCACATTATTGGATTAGACACATGCAAAATTATTAACCTAGACTGAACTAGAGAGAGAGCTAGAGATCAAAACTATTAATAAACATTTTCAGAAAAGGTCAAAACTAGAAATCAACGGGCTAATAAAGGTCAAAACTAGTAAGTAACACTTTCAAAAAGGTCAAAAACTAGAAAACTGCATTTTCAAAATGATCAAAACAAGAAATTTGCGTTTTCAAAAAAGGACAAAACTTAGTAACCAACACTTTCAAAAACTTCAAAATTCAGAAATAGCAATCAACATTTTAAAAAATCAGTCAAAACCACTAACTAACACTTTCAAAAACGTTAAAACTCAAAATTAGCGTTTTCAGAAAATGTCAAACTAGAAATCAATATTTTCAGAAGCATTCAAAACCAGTAACTAACACTTTCGAAAATATTACAATTAGAAATTCGTATGTACAAAATTATAAAAAATATTACCGTTTCGAAAAGGTAAAAAAAATAAAGAATTAAATAAAAAAAAATTGTAGGCTTAAGTTAAAAGCATCGCATTTAATTCTTAGTTTTGAATAAATTTTGGTCATACCAGTGATGTCCATGTAGACTTGGACGTTGTGCTCGGCCCCATCGTTGGACACAACATTGACGAAGACGTATGAGAGGGGGATGGACTGGAGTTTGACGTCATTGTACTCCACGGGGGACAAGAACTTGACGGAGAGGTTGACTGGTCCGGCGGTGATTTCGAAGACGGTTTGGGTTGGGGTGGTGGCAGCCTGGGTTTGCTTGGCCACTTCAGCCATTGGGTCACCGTTAGTCTTCAAGGGCTTGCCCATGAAGGTGTAGGCCTTACCGTCGACACGAACCATACCGGTCCATCCCTTGGTCTCACCGGTCCTACACAATAATAATCATATTTTATTCATTAAGTCGATTTGGCCATAAGCACCCACATTTAAACAGTTCAGTGCCATCGTGTATTTAAACCTCTTTCGAATGGTGGTATGCATCTAGCTTTCAACCTTTTTCTAAACCTTTTTAACCTATTCGCAACTGGCAAACCGTGGAAAGCATGCTTTACAAAAGTCTTTAATTCTATAAATTAACTTTTTCATAAAGGTCAAAACTAGTCAATAACACTTTTTCAAAAAGGTCAAAACTAGTAAATAACACTTTTTCAAAAAGGTCAAAACTAGTAAATAACACTTTTTCAAAAAGGTCAAAACTAGTAAATAATACTTTTTCAAAACGGTCAAAACTAGTAAATAACACTTTTCTAAAAGGATAGAAAAGTAGAAATTACCCTTTTCAAATGGTCAAAACTAGAGATTCTTCTTTTTCAAAAACATTCAAAACTAAGTATACTACCGTTTCGAAAAGGTTAAAAATGTTAATTAGTAGTTCTGTCCTTTTCTATTATGTTTATTTCTAGTTTTGATCTGTTCGAAAATGTTTTTTTTATGTATGTAGGTGTGAACTTTTTAAGCATGTTTATTTCTAGTTTTGATCTTTCTGAAAATGTGTATTTCTAGTTTTTGAATGTGTTTATTTCTATGTATAAACATAATTGTGAACTTTTTTAGCATGTTTATTTATAGTTTGTAACTTTTTCAAAATTGTATATTTCTATAGTTGTGACCTTTTTGAAAAGGGTTGATTTCTAGTTTTGAATGTTTTTTTGAAAAGTGGTAATTCCTAGTTTTGACATTTTTGAATGTGTCAATAGGTACCTTGATTTATACCTTCTGGAATAATACTAATTACTAGTTTTGAAAATGTTTACTTGAAACACTTTTTTGCTAATAATAAGCATGCTTTCCACTGTTTGACTGTTTCCCACTTCCGAATTTCAAATAACGTAAATAACTATTTCTTTGCTTGTTCTGCTTACCAGAAGGCGGGCCAGTTTCCGGGGAGTTCGTTGTGTGGGAGCCACATGGAGGCGTGTGGGGCTCGGACAGCGAGGGGGTAGGATGGAGCACGGTCGGTGTTCGCATACTGGGGAAGGGCAAGACCGCTTCCTACTCATTACATTAAGAAAATAATAATAATTATTACAATAAATACTTTTTTAATTTAAAATAAAATTAAAAATTTATTAATAATTAATAAATCCAATTACAAATGACCAAATTATTGTAACTTACCGGTCAAGGCCGCAACAACAACGAGAATAGCTACACACTTCATCTTTAAACCTATCTTTGGAAGACAGAAGTAAAGACCTTAGGCAATGAGTGAGAGAAAGTGTCTTTTGTGAGGTCGAAACCGCCCTTTTATAGAGATTCGAGTTAGTATTGAGTTCACCGTAAATTAGGTAATACATTTTTGAAAAACAAGTGTCTACTATCAGTTTAAGCCCCAGCACTTGATCCAACTTCAACAGCCATCAATCAAGACAGACTTCAAATCCGCAAATCCGCATGTTGGATGATCAGATGATCATAAGTAGCTATTGCTTCACGTAATCCTTCATCATTTTCGAAGCTCCATTCGTGCCGAAGGCATGTTTTTTTTTGAAGTGACAGACACATTGATTATCTTCCAGAGAATTAGACATGAATTAATACTGGATTAAAAATGATTAAACGAGATTGACAGTTGATTGATAGGTAGATTTGCGGTGAAAATAGGTGTAAATCTTTCACCTTTTCAAGTGACAGCTGATAAGTTCCATTGTGGATTTAACCTTTTCGAAACGGTACTGTCTCTAGTTTTACATCTTTGAGGGTGCTAATTTCTTGTTTTGCATGTTTTTGAGAGTGTTAATATCTTGTTTTGCGTATTTTGAAAGTGCCAATTTCTGTTTTTACATCCTTTTGAAAGTGTTAATATCTTGTTTTGGTCTTTTTGAAAGTGTCAATTTCTGGTTTTACATCCTTTTGAAAGTGTTAGTATCTTGTTTTGACCTTTTTAAAAGCCTTAGTTACTGGTTTTGAATGCTTTTGAAAATGTTGATTTCTAGTTTTGAAAAAGTTAAATTTCTAGAAAAAGTAGAGTTTTGCAAAGCATTCTTTCCATGGCTTTTCAGTTGCGAATAGGTTAACTGGAGTCAGGATTTGATCGCTAGTTAATTATAAAGTTATTTTCAACGAGGATTACCACGTGTTGGGGCGAAAGGTGATGGTGAGGTGATGCGTGATTATTCTTAAGTCTGCCATCCTGTAGTTTTCCTAAAAGATTAATAATTAACAGAAATTAGTACATGTAGCTTACGGGATTATATAGACATGTGTTAAAAAATTTGAGATAGTACTGATTTTCAATTAATTACCTACCTTAACTTTACGTTGTACTCTGTACAACGTACAGTAACAGTACAGTAGTAGTACAGTCTGTAAGTACAGGTGTACTTACGAGACTGGTGCATTTTTGCAATTATGCACTTTCATGACCATGCCCAAGGGTTCAATAGAATGAGGAGAGACACGCAATGTATATGACCTTCAGCTGCAAAATAACGCAGACCCAGTATTACATAAAAGTGTAAGGCGCAGGCAGATGGTTAAGATGCAAACTGAAGCGTATCCATAAAGCCTAAATATATAGGCGCATTATTTTCCGACTTTTTTGCTCATTGCAGTAGCTCTTTAGTGTTCTCTAAAACCTTGATTTGAACTTTCTGAAATATGAAAACCTCTCGTTTTACATTTATTTTTTTAAATAGTGCATAAAACCACAATTGGAACCACAAAACATACGAAATCATTCTTTTACACTTTTTTTTACATATTCGAAACCTCGTTTTATATTTTTAAAAACACGCAAAATTCACATTTAGCCCATTTAAGAACAAACAAAACGCTGGTTATTACACTTTTGAAACATGCAAAGCCCCAATATGCATTTTAAAACGCAGAAAACCATCTACCGTAAATCCTCTAATAGAACGCTCGCGTACTACTCCATTCAGCCCCTCGGACCCCCGCGTACAATTATAGAGACCCGCGCATTAATAGAGACCCGCGTATTATTCAAAATAAGCGTTTTACTACTCTGTATTAAGTTGAAATAA
>JAQFZC010002253.1:0-24064 GCA_034695205.1 Dicyrtoma fusca | reverse complement strand
CATACACGATTAGCAGGCAGTGACCGAGGATTAAAGCTTCGGTCTGAGGCTGGAAATTTCCATTCCAGTCTGCAGTCCTAACCGCTCACCCAAGCACGTCTGCTTTGAAGATAGAATAAACAGATCATTATTGACAGCGGAGGATGACAGCCGGGCATTTCCTTTCCTCTGACTTTGATTCTCATTGCTATTGAAACGAGACTTTGGCTGGCATTGGAATGTGACAGTTGGTCACTGATTTCCTTGCCAGTGATTCTTATTTTTGCTATGGACACTGCGCTGCAGTGTGATCTAATAGAAAATACTATTGTGAAATTCTATGAATGTGAAAAATTGTGGATAAATCCAATTTTAATATTTTAATAATAATTAACACGTCGGTTAATTTATTCTTGAACGATCGTCGAACGTCTGTTGCGACATTTGTAATGTATCGTCGTTAACAGGGGATACTCCGGTTAGGCCTTTAGTCTAGTACAATGAGTATAATAATGTATAAAACTTTGTTATAAAAGATCTTTGTTGGTATTGGAATTTACGTTTTTATACTTTGGTACAATAAACACGATTGTTTTAAACAACAGAGTTAGAGTTATATATTACTTTTGAATACGATTGTAAATTGTAAGCATGTTAAAGTAGGAATTATCAAGGAATAATTTATATATAATCTACACTCGTGATATCCACACAAGCAAAAATGGCAAATTAGTTCCTAAATTCTCTAGATGCTGGCTTTCAATTAGATGATATGATAATGATAAGTGTAGTGTGTAATTTGTTTTTAAATTTAGCCTTTAATATATAATATTTACACTTTCCTTGTAATATGCTAAAATTAAGACAGCATCTCATGCTGATGAATGTAACAATTTTAGTATGAGTAAGTTCGATACATGTCATACGTGGCATGCATAATTGTCTAGGAGTTGCAAACGACTTCACGAGCTCTTTGTTAGACGTCTGCACGATGGCGCTGTCGGCTGTCTTGAAAACGTCTTTTTACGTCGCTTTTTAGACCAGGAGAGGTTAAAACACAGTCTGAAATTCTGATGTTTTAATGTTATATTTGAGCCACCACAATCCTCGAAATATATGTGTTAGCTATATGTAATTATATAGGAATATACCCGCGTATAAATAGTGTAATATGTATTTATTACTGTCAGATTGTACCATGAAAACTTCGGAAATACAAACAAATACCAGTAATCAGTAATTTTTTCATAGCATTTTTTACGAATAAGTGTAAATGGACGTAGGTTTTACGTGAAAATAATCAGATATTTGGCATGATCGGACATTAATAATTACCATCCATGAAAGATCATGATGTACGCGAGATGTGCATTCAATTAGAGTTCCCGGAATCTGCGATTTGCAACTGAAATAAGACGATGAAGTAGGTCAGAACGGTTCCAAGTACCTGAAAACAGAATTCCCGATAACGTTTTAATTAAAAATTACTTTCCCAACATTAACTACTTAAACTAGTTATTTGGAACAGAATTTTAAGAGAAACAATTAGAATGAACTCCAGGTAACATTTTTTAAATGACTTACTACAGTATAAACACTATTGTCAATGTTAAAGAAGTTTCTGGCTGTTGGTTTCCAATTCCATGCAATGATCCATTCACTTATTCTTACGAGGTCATTCTTAATCTGCTATTTATAAGGAAACGAAACACTTTGCATAATATGTTAAACCAATGTTGATCAAACGTTAAAATTACAATCAACAAACCTAAGGTCTACAATATTATTATATTGTTTTTTAATTACATCGTAACCTGAGTCATTGCTGCTGCTGACCAACTCTTTGTAATTTGAAATGCTGTCTTGATTTGAATTAATCTAAAATAAATGACAGGAACTAATAATTTATTATTAATTTCTAAACAGCAAGTAATTAAATCATGATTAATTGAATCAGGACCTTGGTTTGCATAAAATTTCCGAAGCTAGCTACCAGAATAATTGGAAAGAATGTAGCAAACACTAAAGGCGCTTGTTCAACGAGAAGACCTAGACCAAGGTAACCGGCTGCAGTGTAGGTAACAATCAGTATAACTGAAATAATGGAATAAGTTACTATTGCCAATGAATAAATTCCAGCTAAATCAGAATGCAGTTTTAGGCATTGTTTTAAGCTCCTTAAGTCCAGTACAAGTTGATTCAATTTCAATTTTAGATCATTTTCAATATCTTTCAATTTTTTGTGATATTGATATTCAACCCGCTTTGCTGTCGATACTTTAGCCGCGTCCCTCATACTTTCGCAAATAATATCGTGAAACTCCACTAAACGAATGCCAAATATTGTTGTAAAGGAATATGCGAACATAAATGCAAGCTCAACACTTATTGTTGCCGAACAAGCAATCCCTACGACAATGAAGTTCTTGGTGTGATTGTCCAGTTCAAATAAGTTTGCATTTTCAAATGCGCCTGTAACCCACCCACAGATGCGATACGTGTTTCTACAACAATTCAAAAATGAAATAGCTAATCCGATTGTTACGATCCTCTCGTATGTATTTCTGTAGTGGAATCGGTATTTCGTTAGTAGACTTTGATAGTTAAATGATTTTCTCATTTGAAGTAGTACTTTCGTAATCTTGGTCATTTTACACCCACTAACAATACATGCGAATCGTATCAAGCTAGCACACGTGGCGTACGAGCATTCCGATGTGAACCAAAGTACAATTGTGTACATTGGTCTGGATTGTGAATTCACTGCTTGCAAAAATGAGAAATAAAACTGCAACGTAAACCAAAATATAGGGCAAATTGCAAGGGCTATATTAAAAACTGTTTGGAAGTAAACTTTTTTGGAATTGATCTCTTTTGATTTCGAATTGGACAGAGTTTGAAAGTTTACATTGAGAAAGCCAAGATAATATAGAATACGAATGTATGTCAGAAATAGGTCGGCCATTGAAACTGTTAACACCTCCAATATGTTTAAATTGTTTTTGAATGATTATCCCTCCTTTACACTAAAGATGAGTTTGGATGAAATCAAATGGGGCTATTCGTTTTTATTCTCAACTGCGGGAAAGTTGGGCGACTGACAGTCACAGGAATGAAAGAATTGGTACTTCGACGTGTTGAAGGATGGTTTGCCAGCCAAAATTATTATTTGCATTTTGCATTACTAAATTAATTTGACATTTAGCAGAATAAGCATGCATAATAGAATAATATTCTCACGGGAATATAACGTACCTGTTTTTTAAACAAATACTGTGGTGGTGCTTTTGCAGGATGTTTCTTCAATGAACCGTAATAAACTATATCGGTTATGACAATTACACATTACAGAATAGAATTGGAAGTCTTATTGGGTAACATAAATGGAAAGAACTTAACTGTATTAAATTTATAAATTCTGTTTCCTTAAAAAATAATACAAGGAATGCAAAAAATTCATTTTCGTGAAAACATATCTGAATAACCAACAATGAAAGAATGTAAACATTGACACGTGTATGTGTAAAGGTGGTGCCAAACATTGAGGGCATTTTGAACAACTAACTGTATTTAATATACATTTTAAAATATGGCATATAATTAAAAAGATGGAGCAATGGGGAAGGTGGCGTCCTTAATGTCGACAGGGGCGTTTATTTAGTTATATTTATTGTATACAGAAGCTACACGCTTAATCTTGTATATATATGTATTATTTCTATGTAATTATTGACTTCTAGGGTTAAGTACGAGGCAATAATACGCTGTACTAACAGTTTCACAATATACATAGATTTGAATTTACAAAACAATAACTAATTAGAATAAATTACAAAACGAATTCCATGAAATACTAATAAATATAATTGTATGTACAACTACTTTTCTAAATCATCAGTTGCTATCTTTTATTACATAAAAACTGACATTGCGTTGGCGATTTTTTCCTGGTTCATCAATCTGAACAGGCAGGTCTTTTCATAGGTAGGTTGGTCAACCGCAAAGTCCATGCTTAACATGGGTTTTCTGAACGACGACAGTCGGTTAACCGCAAATAGGCTTACGAACGAGAAATGGAATTTTCCAAAATATGTAGGAAGAAGGCGGAAACTGGAACTACCTAATTATACGACTTTATTTCTGTTCTCGTTGGTGGTGCGATGCCAACCATAATACGTATACTAGCCTCATTTATTTCCTTAATTTCTGACTATTTTTAAAACAACAACAAAAGTTGATCACAAGTCATTGTCCCACGGCACCTCAAATTAAAAAGACTTGCCTGTATTATTTAGCAAACCATTTCTTTCTTTTTTGTGTTCATTTTCATTTTTACTAGATTTAAACTTTAAATCTTTAATCTCTAAGGTTAAATCTCCAAAACGCTTGCATAAACAATGAAGGCAGTAGTTTCAAATTTAATTCTTCTTGCACTGATTGCAATTTGCCTTATTTTGATTATTAAATGTGATCAAGCCAGCAGTCAAGCTTCAGGTAATTTGAAGCATAGTAATTCATTCGCTTGTTTCTGCGTTAAAAAAGTATTTGCTGCTAGCTTTTCTACAAGAAATGCAAAATAACAGAATATTTAAATTAGTCACTGTTCTTTAATACTGCCAGAAAAAACTAATAATTATTTCTTCGAATGTGTAGTACGTCGAGGTTCTGGTGGATGGCATCGGCGTTGCCTGTCTCGCTATTGCAACGGTGGCCAAGGATGCTACCCGTGTCAAGACCTACCGCGGCCAAGGCCAGCTTGCTCCTTCCAAAATCGTCGCTGGACTTGTGCATAGTAGTTTGGACTTAGACATACGAAGACAAATAAAATAGTAATTTATGTTATTTAAAACATGAGTATATACAACCAATAAAACCGAAAAAAATTATTAATTTATGTTCTGTGGCATCTCCTTTTATACACCAGTACCAAAGCAAGTGGTAATGAATTTAATATATTTATATATCTGTACACTAACAAAGACAGTTTTGGTTACAATTGTATTACATATGTATAGACCATGCGTACTGACTTCCATTTCCTTGATTGGCTTATAAACTGTAATTACCGCGACACCGCATCGTGCACCCCTCATTGTATCAGTGACCAGATTGGGCTTAATCACAAGTTATTGTCTGTCTGTCCAATTTGCAATTGAAATATTACTATAAAGTATGTAAGAACCGTTCCCATTATCTACAAACCAAAGAGTTGAATTAATAGTTGAAAATATTAGGTACCGATTTAATTCAGAAACATGCAGTTAGCCTATAAACCAACAATGTAGTTTACTTTCGGTGTATTTTAAAGGAATAATTAAAATAACGTACTACAGTATAAACACTATTATCAGTATTGAAAAAGTTCCTAGCCGTTGACTTCCAATTCCACGATAGGATCCAATCGCATAATCTTATGATTTCAGATTCTAGCTGTGTAATAATTAACCAACAGAAAAAAGTTAATTTTAAAATAAATAGATAATGTAATTTATCACTGTCATCTTAAAATTAAATTCCCAGAAAAAATATTGAGGAGCATACGAATTAATGTGTAATTACGTTGTCACTGCCGCTCACAGATCCTTTGCAATTGGAAATAGTATCTTGATTTTCTGTAAACTAAATAAGTAAATTAGAAAATGAAAAGCTTATAATCATATGTCCTTGCATGTTTTACTTTTTCATTGTACTTTAATGGGCCGGATTGTTTGTTACCTTAGCTTGAATGAAATTTCCAACATTAGCAATCAAAATGACAGGAAAGAAGGTAGCAAACATAAAAGGCGTTTGTTTAATAAGAAATATTAAATCTGGACGGCTAATGGCTGTGTAAATGATCATCGTAATAACGGAATTGATGGAGAGCGTCACTACTGCCAATGAATACATGCCTGCTAAATCTGAGTACATTTTCATACACTTCTTAAACAGCCTTAAATTAACCGCAATTGCATTCAATTTTACCTCTTGATCGCAACTGCCTAAATTCACAACCCCGTCACAAATAACTTCGTGGCATTCAACTAAATAAATTCCGAAAACAGCTACAAACGAGTATGCAAAGATAGATGCTATCTGATAGCACAAGACTAATAGAACTGCTGTCATTCCTACAAAGATATCTTTTGCGTAATTCCCATGTCCAAGTATGTTCGCATTCTTTAACAGCATCGTATTGTCATCATAGACCTGATATACTTCTCGAATGGCAACCAACAGTGAAATAAACATTCCAGTACCTATAATCACCTGGTACACACTTTTGTAGGCCCAACTGTTTGTAGAACTATGACAATTAAGCCTTAATTTCAGTTCGTATCGCATTTGCAGCAACAATTGTATAATTACGATCATTTTCCGTGCGCCAGCAATACACGTGAATCGAATTAACGTAGCCACGACAGCGGACGAAATTTTAGTAGTGAACCAAATAACAATCTGAAACACTTGTGTAAATTGCAATGGTGACTCATGGAAGTATAAGAATATTAGTTCACCCATCCAAAATGTCGGGAAAGTTGCAAGAATTACATTAATAGTCATTGGAACGAAATGTAATTTAAAATAGATCTCCTGAAAATTCGAATTTGATCTCGAAAATTTTGCATTAAGAAAGCCGAAATACCAAAGTATGCGAGTATAAATTTCTAAAAAGTTGTGCATTTTAATTCTCTAGTCAGTTGCCAACGTCCTCACTTCTTGATGTAGGGGTTGCAAATAAGTACACGAAAGTGCATTACAAATAAAAATAAATGTAGCGCATTTAAAGAAACATCTTGCACTAAGCACTAAGCTGTCCATTACTAAAATTATATTAGACAGGTAAATATTAAACATAAGTGATATTAAGGTGACGAAACGAACTTGAAATAGTTCCAATTTTTCAACTGATGTCGGTATAAGTGTTGGGTTGACATCAATATTAAAGCATCTTTAGGATTGCAAAAAAGAAACATAATATAGTGACTGTAACTACTATACAAACAGTTTTGACAATAGCTCGATTCACTTTAATGCAAATGAACAACCCATATTACACAACTACCGTTTACGCGAATTCTTTGCAATAAAATAGTCGGCTACTTAGCAACCATATTGACAACTACTAGTAATAGTTATAGTGGATTTGCATTAGCTAAAAATTCATAAACCTAAGTATCTTGTGACATTGGATCGCCAAACCCTGGACAGACTTTACCTAATTCACTGATGAAGCTTTTCCAGTTGCCTGATTTAACATTCACTGATGAATATAGCGAGACCGAACTACACTCTAGTATCCCTGGCATTAAGGATTAACTCGAATGGACTACTACTGATAATAAACTTCTTTTCGATAACGAAGATGGCTTGTAAGTCTGTTGCAGATAACTTTAAACTCTACAAATCACTGTACAGAACTACGGATTATGAGAATAGATGCTCACGAATAAATTATTCGGTGTCCTACCACCCAATTCAGCTGACACTATTGACTTTGCCATGCACACTTTATCTCCCATTTACTCCATACCAAATACAGATTTAACACTTAACATAATACTTAATTACTAAGATGATTGACTGGCCACTATAATTATGAGTTAGATAATTAGCACTCGAATAATAATTGATGGAGAGATTGAGAGAAAGGATTTGGGAAATAGCGATGGGAGATTTGGGACACACAAGTACATGCGACTTGTTCACAGTCCTCTTGGATTCCCAATCCCTCTCTCTTGCCGGCATCTATTTCTTCTCCACCAGCCTATCCCTCAATTCCTGTATCTTTTTCAGTTCAGCCTTCTTCTCAACCTCCAAACTCCGCTGTTCTTTCTTCACCCTTTCCCACCACTTCTCACTACTCACCATCTTAACGTCACTCATACGACACAACCCACAAAGTTTCCGCTCTCACTCCCTATTGCGTATTTCTAATACTGCCTCCTTCGGTACTTCCCCACTGCCATACTTCTCACTCTAGATGGTAGTGACGCATTATGGGGATCTGGACCTTACACTGTACCCCCTAAATTACTTTACACTTTTCGAGACCTAATATGCACAGCAAAATCACAAGGAAAACAAAGTGGAAAGGTATTTACTTAAAAAAAACTAATGACGGCCGCCGGCGCGGCCCCTCCACTAAAGAATAATTATTATTAGTATACAATACCTATATGCTACTCCTTCCTATTTCCAAATTCATCCTGTTTAAAGTTATTGGCGTGTACCGCGCCCCTAATTGAGAACTCCGAGGCGCGAAAAAACCCTTTAGGACAAAACTCAGCCCCCCTCTTCCTTATCACTCAAACGTATATATATCCTATTCATTATTATATAATAGCGCCACCGCGCTCCTAACTATATCTACATTGTAATTTTATTGGCGTACACCGCGCCCATAATTACCTACGCCGAGACACGGGAAACCCCTACAGGATAAAACCCTGCGCCTCCCCTTTTTATCAAATTCCAGATAATAAGTATAAGCGATAAGTGGAGTATCGTCCTGCTGTCTTCGCTGGTGATGCAGCTCTCCAGGTCTTCCAGTTTCCAGTCTGACTTACAGGCTGTGAGTTCTAAAGTACATCCTATCGAACCCGTGTAAAATGTCTTTTTGGCGAACCTGAAAGCGAGCCTGTTCTCTAGCCTAGTTAACCTATCTTAACCTACCCGATTTCCATTACTCAGGAGGACGGCTCAAGTATCCCATCATACCTTGGGATCTTAATTCCCCCCCCCCTAATCCCACTTGCCGCATTATGGCGGTTCGCTGGCCCCTGCACCCTTTCTCGTTTCAGGAATGTGGGTCTAACAACTCTGTCTGACGGGGTACCCTCCCTAGCGTTTCCCAGTCTGTCTGTCGTAACCTAACTAGAGGCCATAGACAGCAGCATTCGGGGGATTTAAAGTGAGTTAACCTGTGAGGTGCTCCCCCCAGCTGCTGTTCCCTTCGTATGACTTTGGAGAAAGTGTTACTGCTTCGTCGTGGCGCTCGCAAGCCATGGGCTGATTTTGACTTCTGTCTCGGTTCTTGCGGCCCGCTTCTGCGCGGATAGGTTTAGGATTAAATGGATCGTTGAACCCTTTTCCAGTTTGTTTGGTGGTCCATTTGGCCCCCCGGTTTGACTACTGGTAGCCCGCTAAGCGGTTCCACCACCTGTACCGTATCCTCAAGATCTCCCGCTGGTGTACTTCGAATTGTCATTCTCTCTTGTACTCGTTCCCTTATTTCTTCGAGATCGACACCCTTCTGGACGTCTGGGTCCCCCCCCAGATTCTCTTCAGGCCTAGGTTTTTCCTCCAGAGCTACTAACCAGCATATACTGAGGTAGTAGGAAGTACCAGCCGTATGTAGCAACAACAACCATATAGACATCAATGCTACAGGATGCACAACAGATTCTATTTGTATAGAATCAGTACGTCTTTTGAAAATCACCATTTCACGGGCACATACTCTATTTGCTGCCTCTACTTTCATAGGCTAGCAGCAAAGTCCTGACTCGTCGTGTTTTTTGTCTCAAATAAATCCTTTTAATTTTATTCACTTATCGTTGTAGTTGTAAAGTAAATCAACGACAATAGCTGGCTAGTTTTTTATGTCATTTATTAAACTTTGTCAATGCATTTTAGTTCTTGGTTTTATTTATCGTCAGTCATTCTTTGAAAAATTGAAACCACAAATATAAATTAAAACGATGGAACTTGGTCAAATTTATTGTACAGTTACCCGTAGGCCTATGGTCTGTAAGAGACCATTAATTGCTTAAACAGCCAAGATAAATTAAAATATTTTAATTGTATCAGAGGTATTCTTTTGCATGTCTCCGAAATAGTTTATTTTGAAATGTGTACTTTAGGAGACTCGAGACTGTGACGTAAAAAGACTTTGCAATTAGGTACATATGTTTTAAGCTGTTTATTAAACTGCTGTATAGGTATTCTATTTTATTGTCTGACAAGGACAAAATTTTTTATCAATATCATTATTATATACCATCAGTATCCTGATAATCAATCATCTAATAGATAATTATATATGCATGAAGCTTGGATATCGTTGGATGATTATTAGATAATGTTTCCAAAATATATTTATCTAGTTAATTTAAGACGGGAATAAAATTATATTCATTCATTTACTATTCTATTCACTATCTTCGATTCTGGGAGAAATTAGGTTGAAACTTGCTTGAGTAATTTCCTATAATTAATATCTATAATCTACGGTTAAATTACAACAACTGTGTAGACTTGATTACTATCAAGTATTATTAACTGACTAGTGAGCGATAGTAATTAATTTATTATATTAAACTGTAGCTAATTATTTTACATTATTATCTTCAACTCTTTTTTAAATTAGGCATCTCATTGTGACATTGACATTTAAGGCCGGACTGGCTGCGGAAATAGAATAAGGTTGGGTAACCCTTTTGTGTAGAAATTGGAGTTGTGCTTCGTATTTATTTCACTATATTATATGCCGAGCAGTACTTTATTTCCAACTGGACATTATGTACAAGGCAAACTCTTGAGTAATTTGTTATACAATTTGGAAAGGGACAAAGAGTAGAAATCTTAAATTAATTTATAAAGTATTTTGTAGAAAATGCTGACACGCTCTGATTTAAAGTTTAACCTGTTGATATTCCAATTTTACTCCAATATAAATTTTCTCCCTCTTAAAATCATCAAAGAAGACGAAAAGATTTGGGCTTTTAAATCAAACCTATCAAATTCGAAACTTTTCCCAACTTTCGTGTTCCAACCATCAAAATGGCGTTTTCTTGTGTGGAAAATATTCTTAGTTTTGGCAACAGTTCACATTTCCTTCGTGGATTTTCGTCTGTGCCAGTCACTGACAACACCAGGAAAAACTTTTCGCCCATTTCACTTTCCAATTCATTATATTTGTGGGTATTTGTACACTTCAGGGACCTACTATGCTTTGGCAATGTTTACCGTTTGGCCGGACGTTATTCTTGGAATTTTCAAAGACGTTCATGATTCCAACGATCTTGAACAGGAAAGAGTAATAGCTATTTCCAGTTCATACAGATCAAAATTAAAATTGAAACCCAAACAATTTCTGAAAAGATTGATGGATCACAGCTTACAAGAATTACTCACGATGACGTTTCCATTTCTTTTAATTTGCGCTTTACTAACGGCAGCTCTCATTGTTATTCTGGATTATTCACCCTCCAGGGTCCAGTTAATATTTTCCATATTAAATGACGAATATCAAACTAGTTTCAATTTTGCACTGCTGGTGTTGCTGGAATTGTTTCTTTTCGGAGTCGGAACTTGTACGTGTAGTTTTGGTATTTATTTTCAACTGTCATTCTTTCACCACTGCTTACACGTTTTGACTGCTCAAGAGGTTAAGTTAAAAAGGTAGGTACCAAAAAATATATCTTTTTTGAAGGAAGATTTCTTTTCAGAAAACCTATTGCGTTTTTAAAGTTAATAAATAAAAAGTAATTTATTTTCAGCCACTCTGCCCTTCCTCAACATCGTCAAAATCAAACTGAAGAACAGGCACTGGTCAACGAAGTTTACGAAAGTCTTCGAAAGCTGCAAGTTCGCATCAAACTCTTTAATATGAGTCAATCAGGTGTTATATTTTTAATCAAAAACTTTTGTCTGAGTGTCGCAGTCATTTTTACCTGTTTTGGAATTCACTATTTTCATGAAAACCGCTGGCTAGCAGGATTTAACTTGGTCATTGCTTTGTACGCCGTAGTTTCCTTCATCGTGCTGTATGACAGAGCTTTTGCAATACCTCAACGATTCGAGGCACTTAAGACAGAGTTGTTACTGCACACCTCAAAGATCAGAGATTTTAGTCGAAAGAGCAGCAGTAGCTTAGCTACTAATAAAGCAAAAAGGAATTTAGCTGATAAATGTAGTTTTACATTGCTAAATCAAAGGCTGAGGTCCATTTCAAGTGAAGGGATTAAAATAGGAAATTTTCGGGAATTTGAAAGAGAATCGACACCGATTTTCCTAGACTTTGTGGCCGAAAAGATTGTGACTTTGTTGCTAGCTTTTCAGTGACTTCTTTAAATCGCCAGTTGTATGCAGTATACCCTTTTTAATAGCTGGAAAGCATTATTGCAACAAAACAAAGGAAAAGTAGTTACTTAAAGAGCATGTTAGAGTCAATCGTACTGTACATCTGTGGAATGCGGATCTGTGTCAGCACTTTTAGATTTTAGATAGCTGGCCACCGTAATATACTAGACAGTATGTAATCATTAATTTTACTTACAGCCTTCACAACATAGCCTTCACAATATCCATAATCATAATGACCAGTTTAACCCCTATAAATAATCGATAGCTGTATGCTTGTGCTTCACTCTAAACTGTTCCAATAAAGTCCATTGATTGGTCGAAGAACGAAAAACTTTATTTTAATTGCATTACGCTTATATAGTGACCTTCATGTACATACATATATCACGAATTATGAATATTACACAAAATATTATCATATTGTGTGCCATGTCCGCTTATCTCAAAAATGATCACCACTAGCCACGCCTGGCAATAACAAATTATTCAGAATTAACGTATCTGCAAATCTGCAATAACTGAATGCGTCCGTACATTTATTTGTCTTTAACATCAATAAATGCCTTGTAATATCCTTAAGTCGTTAATTACCCACATGCATTCTGTCTAGACTCGGAATAATATTAAACAAAATAGATGAGCCAAAACTTAATGTAATAGCTGCGACCGTTAATTACAGTCCGACACAATTTTAATTACTTTCACTACAAATAAATATTTACAAGTAGGTAATTTTGCAGTTCCTATGAATAAACGGGGACATTTATAATGTACAGATGAGTAAGTTGGTGAAAACGTCCAACAGCAAAGCCGCACTCGTTAAAACATTTAGCTTTGAACAATAAAGAAGCTTACCATTATAGACCATTACAATGAAGTTCAAAAATGAAATCTTAGCTGCTCTGTTGCATGTAGGCATAGTCATTCGTAATCTCATTCATGTCAAACAAGTATTTAATAAGACTTCCAAAATGTCATTCATTTTTTTAAGTAGGTACATAATATAGGAGTAATAAGAATTGTAATTACATTATACAAAAAGTGAATTATTAAAATCAACAACACTGAGTCGTTTGCACCAGACCATCCCCAAACACACAAAGTATACTTACAAGAACAAATCCACAAAAATGATCACAAAAATCAATTTCCTAAAAAACCTGATGGTTGTAACGACGAATGCAATGTTACGGTTTATTTAATTTTGGAGATTGGAAACCTCTGACATTCTGAACTGAAACATGACAATGAAGTAAGTCAGTACAGTTCCAGAAACCTGAAACAAAATCAATAAAAGTAAACTGAACTATCATTTGTGTCAAAGGTATTCTACCCGTTTGAATGATATTGGGAATGATTGGCATATCCAATCAAAACTGGTTCGAATTTGAACTTCAAACGGGACTGATACGAAACGAATTTGATTAAAATTGTGATGGATGGCAGGGGCGATTATGATTTGTGATCAATAGTATATTTTAAATGAACGATCACATTCCCACCACACAATCCCAATTTCGCTTTTAAAGCTGCAAAAAATGAGCTTACCACAGTAAACACTCCCCGGTCAACAACGCAGAAGTTTCGAGCCGTCAATTTCCACTTCCAACTTATAATCCATTGGGATACTCTTTCTACCTGCAGTCATTGAATTAAGGTATTGCATCGTTTACAACAATTGCTTTAATTTATTATATAAACACTGTTCTAAACTACAAAATGTGTTACCTACATCATAATAGTAGACACTGTCAACTTCATTCTCGTGTTCTTTCCGTTGTAAAGCAGCTTCTTTCAAAACCTGGCCGTTTGACTCCAACTAGAAATAATTCAAATCTCTGTAATGGAAATTATAGTACATAATGATGATGGTGAAAACTTAGTTAAGAATCCGCAAATGTTTGAATTACCTCTGCATGAATAAAATTTGTTACACTTGGTAGTATCAGTAAAAAGACCAACATCTCAATGATTCCCAAACAGTAATGTATTAATTCATCCCATGTTATAATTAGTAACCCCCTCGTTGTGAGATCAGTAACTATCCCAATTATACTAATGATAGTATTTGAAACAACGCAGAGGGAATAGATTCCGGCCAAATCTGAATACATTTTGAAACTTTTTTTCAGCTTCATAAATGTAATGCAGAGGTCATCCAACGCTGTCGTCAACAACGACCCATCGTCCGGTGCATCTGTGTTTTTCTTCCCATTCCAAATCGTTCCCAAATTATCACATAGCATCCCATGAATGACTAAAAGATAAATTCCGAATGCGACAATGAAAAGTAGAGCCGCAGAGTAGGCGGCTACCAGAGAAATGTTTTTCATCATAACAGTTGTAGTAAGTAGCAGCCCTGTGTTAGGGAATATGGCAGATGCTCTGTAGTATAGTTTTCCAAGTTTTTCCGTAAATATATATCTTCTTACATCGGTGTACAAATTAAGGATTGTGATGACCAAAATTCCTAAACACGTTTTGTAAATGTGATTGGCAACGTTGATTTTATTGGAAGGGAACACCGATGGCACTCTATCTGTATCTGTACTTTGACTAATAAACTGAATTATTTTAACAACTTTATTAGTTCCACTCACAGAAATTAGCCAAATTAAGGTAGCAGCTCCATGGAGAGTTATCTGGCTGGTATAGCCAAAAATTAGCTGGGATAGTGAAAGACGAAGTGGTGGAGGTGGAATCATGCTTCCAGCGTACATGCCGTCCAAGGCCCATGCTAATGGTAGAATGCCGATTAAAATATTTATGATGTAACGGGATCGAATTGATAGGACATTTAATTCGAAATGTTTTGAATTTATGGAGGAGCTTCCAGTGGACAAAAAACCAAAGTACCAGAAAAAAGTAGTTAGATATTGAACTCGTTTTTTCATTTTATCCCCAAAGTAGTTTAATGTGACGATGTTGCACTGCAGAAGTAATTGCAGTGGATTGAAAATATTGTTATGTATTTATTTCGGCTGCCACCAAAGGGGGAGTTGGGGGTACTATGATACTTTAAATACCTAACTACGCTTGAATAGTTTATGACAGTTTATTCAGTTTAATTTTCTAAAATAAGTTACCAATTTAAAGTTTGATGCTTTGGGTTGCTGTTGCTATGGATGCACATCTTATAATAATGCGACCAGTACAAAAATAATACATTGTATACAAACAACCAAATACTGTACTTTGTGTTGGTAATTTCTTAAAGTGCATTTACTTAAAAAGTCGGATAGAATCATGCATTTTATATTACTTCCAGTTATTGCCTAGTAATAACTACAGAATTATGTTAATGTTAATAATGTTAATAGCTTTATTGTCAAATTCACAAAGTGAGAAAACTTATTTCCAGGAATAGACATATGATTAAGATTGGATACTTACGGAAATTTCGATTACGTAGCATCGTTAAATAAAATGACAATAGTTAGTTCATTTTTGCAGTTTTATGAATTCCATGCTTTATTATGCATGTACGATTGTTTCTTTTTTAAATTAGTTTTAGCTTAATTGTTATCCATTTCTGCCACCGTCAGCTGGAAAAGAATGATAAAGTACGTAAGCACTGTCCCAAAAATCTAAAACAAAACACATTCAATTGACACTTGAAGTTACGCAAATTACTGTACTAATTACTTTCAGGGCTATAATACAGTGAATTGGATAAAAAAATGAATGGGACACTTTTTCAGTGACTCACCGTTGTGTACATGCTGCGGTCAACGGCGATCACATTTCTCGCAGTCAATTTCCATTTCCAGGCTAGCACCCATTGACATGCTTTTTCTATTTTTTCAGATTCAACATTATCGATTTCATCAAAAACCTCAACAGCGTCTTGTAAAATGGATCGATTTGCTTCAATCTGAAATATATTAAAATCAAAATCTCTAGGTAATTATATTATAAGCGTTTTCTCCATTTGATATTCTTTTTTGCGTACTCAAGTTTTTGTACCCAATTTAAGCTCACCTTTGAATTTATAAAATTGACCATATTTGGCAAAACTACAAAGTAGACGGACAAGTTGTATACTTTAATGATTTTGCTTAAAATATCTGAACTGAAGTAGTTTTGAAGACCACCCGTTGCAACTACAGTCGTCATGCTAATGATATTTATAACAGCGAGGGAAACACCACAAAAAGAGTAAATCCCGGCCAAATCTGAGTAGATCTTGAACCCATGCTTCATTTTTTGGAATGTTTTAACCAACTCGTCCAAAATTAATCCATGATTGAAACCCAGTTCATTCTTTCGTAGCTTTTGAAGCCGCAGTTTTTCCATTGCTAGCCGATGACAGATGGTCTCATGAATTGCCACTAAATGAACCCCAAAAATGATGCAGAACAGAATGCAGAAGCAAAACGAGAAAAATAACGTCGTAGACAGAACAATTGCAACTAGTTGAAACATTACTCCTTTCTCAGGGAAAATTGTTGAAGTTCTACAAAAGCTCTTTACAACAGTCAATCTTGTGGATTGTACCACCAAAGAGGTATTTGCCAATATCTTAAGTAGCAATACTACACATGCTGATGTAAAAGCATGTAGAACGTAATTCTTTTTAATTATAAAGCCCTGATTGTTGTAGTAGTATTGATCTATGATTTTTATTAATCTGACAGTTTTGCTGGTTCCCGCTACGGAGGTTAGCCAAATGATCGTGGAGGCTAAATGAAGGGAAGTTTGCGTAGTGTAGACAATGACATCCTCGGAAAAGGTTTTGACTGTGTTAACCGTGTCCTCATCAGCTGCTACGTTGTCATGAATGATGCTGTCTATGCTCCAGGTAAGCGGGATGAGGGCAATTATAGTAATGAGAATCCAACGTATTGACCAGATTTTGAATTTAAAATTCGACGAAGTGATTGAGCCACTGGTAGTGGATAGAAATCCAACAGTCCAGAGAGCGTACACGAATATTTGAAGTCTTTCTGTCATTTTTTTTTAGATTTGACAGATTGAATTTTGAATCCTAAACAGTGTTATCGCTTCTACTGCAGTTTTTAATGTTTCTTATCACTGAACGACAAACTTTGCTAGAATGCTGCCTTACGTGTGTGATCAAGTAACCTTTAGTGATCAAAAGTGTTTTGCAAATACGGTAATGTGTATATATGTACTTCAAGTGAAATAGTACTCACTCAGAACAGAACACAGGACGTACATGAAAACTGAAACTTGTTAGGAAATTACGAAGGAAGCACTTAACTATGAAAAGTTTTCTAAGAAAGCAATAATGTTGTAAAAACATTCTAACTAATAAGATCCCACTTTCATATGGACAATGTTTTGGCGAAAACTGCACAGGAGCTTTTGCGCTTACACTGTATCAGAATCTGACACAATCAGCTGGAAAATGATTAGTGAAGTAGGTCAGGACAGTTCCAAAAATCTTGAAAATAAACAGAATAATTAAAAATAAGCTATAGCATGATTAATGTACGTATTTTATATTCAAACTGAAACATGTGCTTTCTATGTACTACATATATGTACCTAGGTAGTTAACTTACAGCTGTATAGACGCTTCGGTCAACAGGACCAAAATTTCTAGCAGTTAGTTTCCATTTGTAATTTTGAACCCACTCGTAAATTCGATTTACCTAACATGAAAATAAGTACAGAAAAGATAAAAGAAGCACCATTTTTTAGAGTAAGCAGTCTTTAAATATGATTTTAAATACTTTAGGCATAGTAAACCTACGTCATTTAAATGAGGACCAGCGTCATTTACGATTTCCAATTCTTCAGATTTTCCAGTTGCTTCTACTAGCATGTTGTGATTCTCTTCGAGCTAAAATAGGGGAATATAAAATATGTAGGGTAGGTGTCCCTAATTGTGATAACGACCTAATTGTGATAATTCATTATTTAAATTAGAAAAATTCGATGGAATCATCTGCCTGTTTTATTTTTGATACAATCAGCCGTTGAGAAGATTGTGAGAAATTTATAGCGTGATCGGTTTGAAAATCAGTCTGTAGTAAGAGATTATCACAATTAAGTCCTTATCACAATTAGGGACACATACCCTAGTACATACACAAACTGTAGTGCTTACGCACTCTTTCGACAGTTAGTTAATGAAAATTCAGAGTCTAGTACTTATTATGTTTACCTTTATTTGGATAGCATTGGTAACGCCAGGTAGAGTGAGTGAAAAAAATAAGATATAGTATAATTGGAAAATATTGTACATGAGGTAAACGTCTACGCTATACAAGCTTGATAACTTCAATCCTGATGTCAAGGACGTTGCGCAGCCAATTATTTGAATACAAATCAAAAGTATCACACAGAGCGAGTAGATTCCAGCTAAATCCATGTAAATGCGGACATGTAGTTTTAATTGTTGAAATTTTGTTGCCAACTGGTTTAATTGTAAAGTTTCGACGTTGCTGCAAAGACAGCTGTTATTAGTAGTTTTGACACCCTTTAATCGAAATGTGATCAGCTCCTCACAAATGATTCCATGAATTTCCACCAAATGAACCCCGAAAATCACGGTGAATAAAAGACCATAACAGAATGAACTTGTAATTGTGAAATACAAGACTAATTCAGTGATTGCTAGTCCAATTCCTGATTCAGGGAAAATAGCAAACTTATTGCTAACTCCGTTACCATGGGCAAGTATAGAGATAGCATACTTTACGCAATAAACAATACCCGATGTCATTACAAGTAATATCCCAAACCAAGTAAGTTGAACATAGTATGGTATTTTCTTTGGTTTGCTCTTGTTTTTGATCATTTCATTGGTAGGTTGTTTAAGGGATTTCATTTGACTGATGAATTTTATTAATTTGACAGTTTTATCGGTTCCAGCGATTGAAGTAAACCAAATTAAGGACGTTGCCCCATTATTTGCTGCTTGACTTGTGAAGTGAAAGATTTGCCGAGCTAAGGAGTTGTAGAAATGCTCAAGACCTACTTCACCGTGAAGGAAATGATCCACAACCCTAATTAGCGGTAGAACTGCTAACATTAGGCTTATAATGGATCGAGAGGAAAAGATTTTAAACTTAAAATTCACGGTATCCTTCGAGAAGGTTTCAGTGCATAAGAACCCAGCAGCCCAGGAAACGAAAGTGAAAACCTGGATTGTATTACTCATTTTCCAAAGTCAAATAAATAATTGAAATCACAGCAACAATTTGAATATTATGAGTATAAAAAAATTATTTTCATGAATATGTTGAGAATGAAATCGTTCTTTTGGTTTGCGCCTGTTATGCGTAATATACATAATTTATAATTTATTGTGCTTTTACTTTACCTTATCGGGTAAATGAGTGTTTGTTCACCACTTAAAGTGCAAACACTGCACACGTCCATACAACGAATGACATTTTGTGTTATTTTAAAAAGCTTTCTCTTTAGCACCAATTGTAAGGCATTACATGACTAATTAGATTAGTGTAGACCAATTAATGATTATAATTTACCTAAAAGCAACAAACAGTAATAAAAAAAAGAATTATGACATGCTTGCATCGTATATGAAATATGACTAATTGCTTCAGGCAAAAGTTAGTCTTTAAAGATGCCATTATTTTACGGCACTGCTAGAGTTCTACCCTTATCTTCGTCTGCGATCTTGAGTTGAAACACTATTATAAAGTACGTCAGCACTGTTCCGAAAACCTGCAAAAATTTCAAATAGATATGTATTAATTCTGTTTGGTGGTTTTTAATTACGCTTTTCAGTTACGTCAGTCTAACTATTATGCAAATTCTAGAAAATTATAAAATCCTAATTGATAATTGAACTACTCACAGCAGTGTAAACACTGCGATCTGCCTCCACAAAATTCCTGGCTGTTAAGTTCCACTTCCAACTGGTTACCCAGTCAAAAATTCTTTCCACCTGAAATCAAATACAAAATTGACAAAGGGGTTTAAAATGTCAATTATTTCTGTACATAATAGATTAAACAGCATTATATACTCGATTAAAATGTTTCTTTTATAAATTTTGCGATGTTCTTACTTTGCAATTTAAATCCGATTCAAGAACATTCTCTTTGAGTTGTCCTGCAGTATCTTTCAAAATGTTTCGATTTGCTTCCATCTGAAACAAAAAATTGAAGTATAATTACTCTACCATATTTAACCAATACACAGTATTACGGTCCAATAATTTTCAGAAAAAAGTATGTTTTTATGAGTATTCGTGTAAATACCTTTGTGTGGATGAAATTGCTTAAACTAGGTAGAATGCACAGAAACATGGCGATATTATAAAATCTAACCACGTTTATAACAATGCCAGATTGGCCACGGAATTGGGTTCCCAATCCCTCGGATGCAATCTTGGTGGACAGCAAAATAATCATTATAACGGACAATACAACTATGCATAGTGCATACAATCCAGCCAAATCGGAATAAATTTTAAAACTTTGCTTCAGTTTTCGAAATGATATTGACAATTGCTCCAGCGATACATCCAACGGTGATTCATTTACTCTCACTTCGACATTCCTTTTTAATTTCAATTCCAACTGCTCGCAGACCGTTTCATGAATAGCCAGTAAATGAATTCCAAAGAAAACGACGAACGCGAGACTGAAACAGTATGAAAGAATAGTGATAAAAAACATGATGGCAAAAAAGCATTTGAAGGGTATTCCACTTTGTGGGGAAAAGACAGAGTTCCTATGAAACTGGTCCAAGTTTGGAAGGATTGGAAATTCAATAATTATGTAAACGCTGTTCAAAATTAGAATGAACAAGGCGACGGCTGTGGTGCGCAGATAGTATTTGACATATTCGTTGTTGTTTCTGAGAGACAGCTCAGTTCTCATTTGACCGATGCATTTAATTAGTTTAGCAGTTTTGTTCGTCCCAGCAATGGTAGTAAGCCAGACAAAGGACGAAGTTCCATGTATCGCGACTAAGGCCGTGACGCTAAGGGCAAAGCTAGCTGTTGAGTCTTCAGGTCTCGGTTTAACCAAATTTTTGCACATAATATCTTCGATAATCGACGCCAGGGGCAGTAGTCCAATTAATGCATTTATAATCCATCGAACTGATACAAATTTAAATTTGAAATTTGAAGATGTTATTGATGTAGTACCCGTGGACAAAAATCCAACTGCCCAAGAAATGTAAATGAAATACTGAAGATTTCTATCCATTTGGCTCTACAAAAATGTATGATGACTTAATAAATGATTTTTTATAAAACAAAACCTATGATTTTCACACAAGCTTATTCGTAGAAAATGTCAAGTCCCTAGAAACTGAAGTTCTTACAAGAAAACCTACCTAACACTAAAGAAAAGCAAACTGAAGCATTAAAATAATTCAGTTATTAAATTGTTGCAAATTATTTTAATCGTATTAAGAAGGCAAATACACACTTGTGTTTTTTGAAGATCACCGCAAACTGTTCTTTATTTTTAATCTTGTAACAACTTTTTATACTACACTACACTCTGTACACACAATAACTCTTAATAACTCACACACAAAAAACAAAACAGGAATAAAGATATATTTACGATATTATTGTTAAAATATTCCATCCAGCTAGCTTGCAAAAGTACATTTTAAGTATCAATCGGCAGAAAAACACGTTTTGCTACTAGTGCAGTGGACAGTTGCGCACCGCATAAACGTACCAAAAACGTTTCCAATATGAAGGTTGTTTTCGTGCCGCTCAATGTTTATCCTTCAGCCTTGCAATCTAGGAAAACTGTAACATGTTAGGAAATTTCACAGGAAGCACTTCAAAATGAAACGTTTTTAAGAAAACAATGTTAAGACATTTTAACTAAAAAGAATCCACTTTCATCTTATCAATGTTTTGGCAAAACAGGGGAACTTTTGCGCTTACACTGTCTCAGAATCTGACACGATCAGCTGGAAAATGATAGTGAAATATGTTAGGACAGTTCCAAAAATCTTAAAAAGAAACAAAACAATTACAAAATATGCCATAGCATAATTAATGTCCATATTTCATATTTAAACTGAAACAAGTTTTCTATTCTGTTACTCTGAGTTTTTATATGTAGGTAGTTAACTTACAGCTGTATAGACGCTTCGATCAACAGGAACAACATTTCTAGCAGTTAGTTTCCATTTCCAATTTTGAACCCACTCGTAAATTCGATTGAACTTATATAAAAGTAAGCACGGAAGAAAAGTTTAAATAATCGCCATTTTACATTGAAAGCAGTCGCTATATTATGTATATGATTATAAAACAAACTTTGGCCTAGTGAACTTACGTCGTTTAAATCTAGACCAGTCCCATCTCCAATTTCAAATTCGTTAGATTTTCCAGTAGCTTCTAATAGCATGTTGTGATTCTCTTCCAGCTAAAATAAGTATAGATTTAACACTATTGTAATCCTAATAAACGCTGTTCTTTAGCAATTATGTAATGAGAGTCAAGTTTCAGTGGTGCTTACTTTTGTTTGGATAGCATTGGTAACCCCAGGTAGAGTGAGTGAAAAAAAGAAGATATAGTACAATTGGAAAATATAGTATATTAAGTAAAAGTCTACGCTATACAAAGTTGATAAGTTTTGTCCTGATGTCAAGGACGTTGCGCAGGCAATTATTTGAATACAAATCAAAAGTATCACACAGAGCGAGTAGATTCCAGCTAAATCCATGTAAATGCGGACATTTTGTTTTAACTGTCGAAATTTTGTTGCCAACTGGTTTAATTGTAAAGTTTCAACGTTGCTGCAAAGACAGCTGTTATTAGTAGTTTTGACACCCTTTAATCGAAATATGATCATCTCCTCACAAATGATTCCATGAATTTCCACTAAATGAACCCCGAAAATCACGGTGAATAAAAGACCATAAGAGAATGAACTTGAAATTGCAAAATACAAGACTAATTCAGTGATTGCTAGTCCAATTCCTGATTCAGGGAAAATAGCAGACTTGTTACGAACGCCGCTACCATTAGCAAGTATTGCGACAGCATACTTTACACAATAAGCAACATTCGATGCCACTACAATTAATATCCCGAGCCAAGTAATGTGAATATAGTGTGGCATTTTCTTTCGGTTATTATTGTTTTTGAAAACGCTCATTTCATTGGGATTCGTACGTTGTTGGAATGATTTCATTTGACCCACAAATTTTATTAATTTGACAGTTTTGTCGGTTCCAGCGATAGAAGTGAACCATATTAAGGAAGTTGCCCCAATATTTGCTGTTTTACTTGTAAAGTGAAAGATTTGCCGAGCTAAGGAGTTGTCGAAATGCTCAAGACCTACGTCACCATGAAGGAAATGATCCACAACACTAATTAGAGGCAAAACTGCCATAACAATGCTTATAATGGATCGCACAGATAGGAATTTAAACTTAAAATTCTCGGACGCTCTCAAGAAGGTTTGAGTGGATAAGAATCCAGCAGCCCAGGAAACGAAAGTGAAAACCTGAATTGTATTACTCATTTTCAAAAGTTGGACTTTTACTTTTAAACAAACAAATGAAATAACAGCAACAATTTGATTATTATAAATGTGAATTTTTTTAAAAGCCTTGTTTTTATGAATGACTGCAAAGATGTTGAGAATGAAATAATCCTGCGCCTGGCTTGTCAGTTACACGCAATAATTATGTTTACTTTGTTTTATCTGATTAATGACAAGTAGTGTTTGTTCAACTATGTATGTAGACACATCTTGTTACAGTGCAAAAGTCTATGCAACGAATATCATTTTTTGTTCTTTTAAGCGTTCTCTTTAGTTCTAATTCTAAGGTATACATGACTAATTAGGTTGTATGCTAATTATAATTTACCTTAATGTAACAGCGTTAAAATAAATTAACTACCGTATTTAACCGAATTATCCCCGGGACTCAACTATTCGCAACTGGCCAACCATGGAAAGCATGCTTTACAAAAATCTTTAATTCTATAAATTAACTTTTTCAAAACTGTCAAAACTAGTAAATGACACTTTCAAAACGGTCAAAACTAGTAAATAACACTTTTTCAAAACGGTCAAAACTAGTA
>JAQFZC010002252.1:0-24065 GCA_034695205.1 Dicyrtoma fusca | reverse complement strand
GCCGATACCCAAAAATGCCACATTGATATGAAAAGCTGTAAGTTGAATTATTTATTTACTTTTGCAAAGCTTTTTTTTCATACAAGTGCTAACGATAAGTAATATGTATAGGTAGATAGTCTTCATTGCATGCTAACTAGCTTATATCAGTAAACTCAATTATTATGCTGTAAAAAGTTTAGTACGATGTAAATACATTACGCTTATAGGCAGATTTAATGATCCCCCATGGAAATAAGCAGACAAGAAGTATACACACATACGTCAAAATTTGTTTAGATTGCATAATTTTAGACATTCCATGCATGTACATACATATGTACCTAGGTATGAGCTTCCTGAATACTTGAGATACTCGTATTACTTATTACTCTGATTTATCTGATTTTAAAATATGTACAAATGTAATCAACCAGCGTTAAAAGCGTAGAACATGAGCTCACAGACAGATCCAATCACATAAATGAGCCCTTATTGTAAATTGCGTTTGTAAAAAAACAGTAGCAAGACAGCGTAACGAGTAATAAAAACAACTATAACTATATTCCCATTGAATCAAGGCAAGAGCAATTTTCCTTGTTCAAGTCGTAAATAATGACTAGGTACTTCACAACCTACCTGCAGTATAATTAGTATACTGAAAGTGGGTTGCACTTTCCTCCTGTTAACAAGTAATATGAACAGAAGGCTTATTAAATAACTACCTATACCTATATATTTACTTGGCAGTTACTGGAGTGTTGTGAAAAAAAATTAAATGTAGACTCACCTATTTAGTAAACCACCTTGACTTGACAGCAAAATATTTTTGGCAAAATCAGTTCCTTTACCCTTTGCTAGGTTTAGCAGACGGCTTTGGCTACAAGCTAAACTCAATCTTTATATATAAGCAGTGATCGGCATACTGTTCACACAACAAAGTTTCATTGGCTTTGGCCTGGCCTTTGGCTTCAGTTTTCAGTTTCAGTCTCTTGACATACAATTAGCCGACAGCGTGCAGAACAAAATTGCACCTTGCACGTAATATGTACCTGCCTATACTTGAATTACAATTGATTATTATAGAATATCATGCTTAAAACGTTTCTTGATGGAGTGTTTACTTGTAGAAGTATGTACCTACCTAGGTACACTATAGCAGTACTGTTGAGTGCTGAGTTGGTTTTGCGTTTGCTGGCAAGTAGTAAGACGACACGATAGATAAATAAACTAAAATGTTTTTACAAGCAATTTGATTGCCTAAAAGTTGAGTTGAGATGAATTCCTTGTAATGTTGTAATATATAGTAGATTCATTCTTACGAGACGCATGGGTAGCTTTTGTTTCAATGACAAGTAAATTAAGACGTGACCAGAGTGCGGTAAACAAAGTGGAAAAAAGAAAAATATCGCAAATAAATACGCCTTTGTTTTGTCTGAATGTCGATTTAGCGGTCTCATCAACACATCGTTTTTTTAAATCCCAAATCACGAATTTTAGTAGCCGCTCCCTAATACAATGTTTTGATTTTGTGGTGCCTGGAGTAATTTGATCAACTATACTACAGTAAAAAAAAAAAGTAGCACGAATTCACTTTTTTTTTACAAACATAAATCTAACCTAGAGACGTCTGACTCTGCTTTTTTCCCCACTCACTAGTCGACTAGTCAGTCGTATTGCAATTATCCCTGTAATTTACTCTTTAGTATTTAATTTTATACGAGTTTGAAGAGCTCACTAAATAATATGAGTGGGGAGAAACATTTTTGAAAAATCGTCCGTTTGGCAAAGTGCTCCAGTTTACTTTTTTCTGAAACATTATCTGAATGCCGTGCCGACAAACTTGTACCGTCATTACCTATCATAATAAATAAGGATATGTACTTGGGCTCAAATGACGCATGCAAATTCTATAAAAAATAAAAACCTATGGTAGTTTGCGTTATAAGAGCATGCAATATTATTATAACGTGAGGATGATGCTAGAAATAAAATTAGGGAGAAACAGGAACTAAGTAAAGTTAAGTACAGACTTCTCCGTAGTGCAGTGTTCACTGCCAATAGAATAACTAGGTCCTGTGATTGATGATAAATATGAATTTTTCTTCTTTATTTATCTTGTACAATTTTAATGGATGAGATCCGTGCTAATGTTGATTTACTGTGACATTAAGCTGGCAAAACAACATCAATTTTGTGAATTTTTGAAGCAATGCATCTACAATATGTGAGTATAATTCTTTATATTTGCTTCCTCAACTGTCAACTTTTGTTTTATCAATTGACAGATGCGTACACAAACAAGATATTAGATTTGGGCTGGCGTGAGCTGAAGGGAGCATTTCTAGCTGACAAGTTGGAGCTGCCGAATTTTGATGTAGCTTTGGACAACACGAGGAATTTCACCACCAATACTTCTTCCGGTAAGGGCAATTCTAAATCAAAATGAAGGCTGACAGTTGACTTGTGTGTGTCACAACCTCAATGTTCACTGCTAATTTTACATCTGCACTAGCATAATAAACACTTGGGACATGTAGTTATGTATGGTGCCTTATGTAGTTATATTCATAGGCATGGCAGCAATGGAGCAAGGTGTTAATTCAACCTTTTACTCATTTCTGTACCGTGTTATTTTTTTTTGGTCCAAAGTCTACAGTTTATGAATCAAAACTAATCATGGGTGAATGTTCGTATCGCTGCTAGGGAAAGAGTGTCAAATTATGTAGAACTAAACTGTAGGACTTGGAATTCAAAGACGTTCACCTTTCAACGGAGAATGTACTTGAGCAGACTGATAAATTCGGTTCAATATCTCTGTCTTTCTATCTTTACTTCTTTTTGTTACTCCTTTACTTCTGGTTAGTCGTTTGAGTTGGGTTAAGTATGTGTAAAATTAAAAGTCTAAATACATGCTGCACTTTTTTACTGTGCTCAATGAGAGTATTTATTGATGAGAGAGACATGGTGGTTGTGCCAAGAATGAGGCGCGTGAGGTTTCTTTATGGTGGTTCTACATTTTGTGTCCTGTGACTATTCAGGATTCTCCGTATTTTATCTTGACGTTAATTATAAGTGTCTCATCGTCGGTCTCTTCCGCACATAATCTACAGATTTTAATCTACAGGGATATCGTCGAGTAGGAGAGCTTTTATCTTTAGTAAATCTGTCTTGAATATGTTTTTATAAGTGTACATTTTTTGTGTCTCGACCCACAGGATCCTACTCAACGATTCGGTTCACGGTACTTCTTCGACGGAAATTAAGCTACCATCTTATTCAAACATATCTGCCAAGTGCACTATTTATTATTGTCTCATGGCTGTCTTTCCTCATTCCTCCGGAGAGTGTTCCTGGAAGAATGGCTTGTTGTATGACCACGCTTTTGACTCTCACGGCAATGTTTGCAGCAGTCAGGTAATACTTTTTTTTCTCTCCCTTCACTCCATTTCAAATGACATTTATAAATTGAGACCAAAACAATATTTTAAGTATGACAGGATTTAATGTGATCCATGCACACATACCTACCTACGTGTCTTGCAATGCTCTTTGAGAAATCTGTGAAGTGTATTATACTTTCTTCATCATCTGTCCTCATCTTTCATGAGTTTTTCCTTCTGTCTCTCCTAACCATGTATTTAGGGATGAAAATCAAAATCATCCGAGAGTAAATACGACGATGACTTTGGCCCAGCCAAGGTACATTCTTTATATAGCATGGGAAATTTTTCTTGTTTTCATTTAACTAGCACAAAGCGAGTCAGTTCAGATATATACGTTTAAAAATAACTCTTTATCATGTTAGGTTACGTGTCATAGTTCTTTCATTTTATTTTCTTCTCTGAATCTCTCTGTATGTCTAATATGTCTTGTGTGTAGCTGTCTATCTACTCCTTAATGCATCATTATTGTACAAGTCCTCGGGAACATAACCAAATTTTGGAACTTCAAAACTTTAAAAGCTTAAAATAATACATACACAAAAATCCACTTACCACTTTCCTAATGTTCTATGTCATTTTTGTCCAAATTTAATATTCTGTAAGAAGTTGAGTTGACCTAATTGAATTACATAACTTTTTCAGGCAAAATACTCCGAATGTGAGCTACGTCAAAGCACTGGATATCTGGATGGTAGTCTGCATCATTTTTGTATTCCTCACACTCGTCGAGTACACCGTCGTTCTCAAGTAAGTCACATTTTTGTTAATTTTAGTCAAACATTAGGAATGCTTACGCGTACCCAAACAGGGACCAAAAATAGAAAACGTTGCACAATCGAACATGCAGAGCATAGAAAAGACATGATTATACGTCATTATTATCGTTATTTCCCCCAGTTGGCAGCCAGTCATTATCTACTAGACAAGTGGTAGTAAATATTGTAAAATTGCGTTGTAGTTGTCATTAGGAAATAACGTCCCAGTATTCCCAGTACACGTGAAAGCATATGCTTCTTCTAATTTTTACCAAAATATTAGATGGAATGCTTCATAAGGGATGTCTACTCTATTACTACGGAGTTAGTGCAATTCGCTAGATGAGGATTCTATCAGTAGGACACCTTGGTATTTTTAAAAGAGGTCAAATTCTTGAGGTGAGCAAAGCTCGAAAGGACAAGAGCAAAAGCTAAAGCTAGTTTAGGTATGTACCTGTGTAGAATTCAGTATTAATGAAATGTTAAGACAGAACTACAGAAGGATGCATGGGAGGAAATTCAGTGTAAGAGAAAGATCGTATGTATATACCTGCTGCTCTGCTGGCGAATCCCATTCCGTACTGACTGTAACTAAATTACATGGCATCGGGTACAGTAATAGTTTTATATATATCGTGGCTGAAGAAGCATTGTGGCGTTGTGGCATACTAGGTCCAATCCCTTCTTAAAAGGACTGTGTAGCAGGTCCAGGGTCCCTTCAATTTCATTTTGACGCAAGTCCTAAAAATGAACTTTTTAATAATTCGTGTGAACAGCGTGTAAGTACAACTAACTTCCTATTAATATTTCTGAATAAGTGTAGAGATATCCCTTATTGTTTTTGAAGAAGTGGAAGTACCATTTTTACTAGTTTTGTTGGGACTTCAAAGTCAAAATAACATTAAGAGGACTTACGACACCATGTTTTTAATCGGGGACTGGACTTACGCCACAATGCTTCTTCACCCACGTTATGCAAAGCGTTGACTGGTGAGTAAAAGTTGTCAGCGGTCTGAATTGTTCCTGGGCCTTTATGACTGCACAAAGCGAAGCACAAAGGGCACCGGATAAAGTACTTTGTAGAACATTACGTTGCTCCAGGGAATGGGGAAAGCCCACGTCGCAGTTTCAATTCCAAAGACAATCTTTTGAACTAAAATAAAGGCAAAAGGGCGTGAATGCTTAGACGTCTGTGTACGCGAGACGACGTCGACGTGCATCTTATCTCTAGAAGCGAATACTAATTTGATGTATTATTTAGTGTCCTTACGTCAGAAAAGTTGTTTCTTTGCTTAGACAACAGATTGACAAGCATTCATGCTTAATGATACAAGATGTTGTAAGTGTAAGTAATGAAAACTTTGTGTTGACAGGCTAAAAAGTTTGAAGCCTAAAAAGAAGAAGGAAGAAAAGCCCGCACCACTGGATGCAAACACACTAAGCTCATTACACTCGTCTGCCCAGGCAAATAATGGACTTGGACAACATGGAAGCACCAACTCAATTCCAACAATTGGATATCCGTCTTATGGGGAGTACCCCACCATTCAGGTAGACAATCTCATTTTCGTTTGTCATTTCGTAGATCTCATTTTCTCAGGTCTTTGTCGTTGTTTACGGCAATTAAATCCTGTAAGATTTACTGTGAACAAAGTTGTTTGTCTGTGTATGTGTGTGTGTGGCGTGATCTGTCTTTTAAGTATTTTTCTCTCCAGTGCAGTGAATTTAAAGTGTGCATGATTTCATTTTAGATGAGAAGAAACAAAATGAGTGAGACGGCGTTTAATCAGCCACACAGCGGAGGACCTCATGGTGACATGACAGCACGGCATCCAACTGATCCATCTATAGTTACCAGCCTTCCCCCTCTACCTCTCTCTGCCATGCCCGTGTCGGTGTCACCTCAGCCGTCCGCTCCGGCCGCCAAAGCACCAAATAAATTTGAGTACGCTGCCAAGAAACTTGAAAAATTCACCTCAACCATCATCCCCATTCTTTTCATTGTATTCAATTTCATTTACTGGCCCTGGTTGCTCGAGAAGGCAGAGTACTATCAACATCGTGCAGCCGTCGGAACTTACTAACTAAACAATAGGACGAAGCACAAAACAAAAGACAGGCAGACATAGGTAGAGAAGCATCATCGTCCTTGATTTAATGGAAGAGTAAATTAAGGTTGAATGTTCAGTTTTTATGGAGAACTTTGAAGTCATTTACTGATAATTGTATTTAGGTATTTTAACTCATTCTTGCCATACCAAATACTTTGCCAAATCTGTGTTACGAACTAAACTATTATGTATGCATGTATGTATAGCTTAAATCGAATCGGTACCCGTGACCCATGTGTACCGTACTATTGATTTGATTGTGAGAGAACTCCGTAGTAGTTTATTTTAATGTAATTAATTTCTACGAGCTAACGGCATGCTACAAAGTATAAGTACCTACGCCACTCCGAAAATTAACTACTACTATGATAAATAATGCGCCTTCTAGGGGCTCCAGCAAAAGAGGATATGTCAGGATTGACAGTGACATAATTAATTGTAATGCTAATGCACTTACTGCATCCAGCATTTGGAAGTGCTAACTAAAAGTGCTACTTTGTTATAGGAAATTGAATTGAATCTTCAAAGATGTTTGACTGATAATTTTATGCTCAGTCTTTTTAAGCTTTAGTGTATTCTATGTGGACACCAAAAGGTTACGAGGATGGAGAAACATATGCTTGATTTAGAAATGTGTATTTACGCCATATTAAATTATTTACCACGTGTCACACGTATAAGGGAAACCTCAGAACGCTTTATGTATTACGTCCTATACTAACGTCTGCATAAAGCAGGTTTTTAGGCATCTTCGCTATATCGTACTGTTTTTGTATATCTTATTGTATCTCTAGATCTGGCTATCTATATATGTATATATCAGTAAGAAAGAACTTAAAGAAAGTAACTTAATTATATGGTAATAAAATGAAAGATAAACATTAAAATAAGTAAAGCGCGTACTACCAGAGTCCGAGACCGTAGAATTGAAAGTCTGGAGAGCTAGACTATAAAATGTATGTATTCTACAACATCTGAGTCAGCTGCTAAACTCTTATAAAGCAGAAGACGAATTGAAGAGGTTCTTGGGGTTCGAGAGCCCCTGATTTTGTATTCTTTGTTGAGCTTTTAAGTGTTCTTACGTTCCTTCTCCTACTATAGTATTGTGCACTCTACTACAGCGGAAGGATTAATACAATAAACTTACAAGATACAAAGGAATATTCGTATACGTATTACAATGGTACGAATCACAAAAAATCAACTTGCCTTTGTGTATGTTGTATCTGTGTCCAACTAAAAAATCAAAGGGAATATTCGCCCCTATTGAATGTCTAGTTTAAAAAACTACTGTCTATATTAATTTGCTTTAAACTTTTCAATTAAGATTCTACGCTACTACCAAGGCAAACCGTATTAGACAGGAGCAAATAACTGAAGTAATTAATACAGAATGATTTTGTTATGACTAGGTAAATTGTTAATACTTGTTAGGAATGCTAGACATTCTAAAATGTAATTACCCATACGCAATTATACAGATAATTATCGTAGTGTAAATAGTTAAGTATATCTAATTATACGTATATACACTTCTTTCTTAGTATAATGTCAATACTTTAAAATTGTAGATGTACATTGAATATTTTTATGTTGAACAATTTTAAGTAGGTAGCTACCACTAGTATCTTGTAATAACATAATATTATTGAATATTTGTAGTGGAGTATGTTTTATGCAATGTTATGTTTTAATTAAAAGGTAAATGAAAATGCAAGTTAGCTTGCTTGTTGCTCAGTCAAATTACAAATAGAGTACAAGCTTTACAGTTAAAACATAATATTTATTATGTGTATGTATTTATGGAATGTGTCTCGCGGAAAAAATAATAGAAAACACGTTTATTTTACAAAACAGCAGTACATTCATTTTTAAGCAGACACAAATATACATATTTGGTGATTGCTAATGCTAATTACTAATCTGGCTGTGAGTCATAAGGATTAAGCATGACGCGCAGCTATTATTTATGACGCTATAAAATTAATTGTCTAATGGCATTCATATCTGTGGGAGCATCACGACGTCCATTTTCGCACTGCTACTGATATCATTGGGCATACATACGGCGAATGATTCCATCTTCAGTATTTTTTATTTTCTACCGTGCACAATGACTCGGTCAGAATGGTCATAATTCTTTTACAAAATGTTATCTATGCGTCTCGTTCCCTTGCGAATTTCTAAGAAGACCCGACGTGAATGCACCTTCAGGCCTGTTATCGGCAATGATTGTAAAATTGAGCCTCTAACTATTGCACACCAAACTAGCTTGAAGGAAGATGATCTTAGGCTAAATCAAATTTTATTGCATCCTGGAGGCAGACCTTCGTACCTAAGTACATTAAATATATTATGGAATCCAGCCTGATGACCATGACGAATTCTTGTTGCTTTAAGTTCCCTAGCTCATTCAGATGTCATATTTGACGCAAGTTCAAGGTATTCACGTATTTGTATTTGTGATGTGATTGAAACTCACGATTGCCAAAAAATACTTATGAAGTATACGCATGCATGTTATATTTTGTAATAATTACAGGTGCCTATACAGATTCCAGATACATATATTTTTGCTTGCATAGAAAATAGAAATGTGCTGTAGGTAATCGTATGTGCTAGATTTGTATTTGCCGTTGTTGAATATGCATATTTTAAGTACCTTCCAGTCCTTTGTTTTAGGACGAGTTCAATTTTGCAAAACATTCTTTGGTTTTGGCACTACTATAGTTGCTACCTGGATTTACTATATTCACAAGACCTTGAAATGTATCGTTCGCCCTGATTTTCTTTGTTTGAAGGTATTTTCACACAACGTAATATTTTAAACTAGTTCCAACTCTTGCCTTGGTACCATTTGCAGTGCATTTGCACCTGTATTTGAACTGAACGTCTGGGATTTTTTTGACAGTACACATATCCATCGGCATATAAGCACCGCAATTCAGTTTTTATTGCACAACAATTATGGCCAGTATCTGATGGTTGTGGAGGATCGCATAGCTTAGTGCCATACATACTGTACAGATACTTAATAGCAACCTACAATAAAATGTGCAATACACACTGCAAAAACTCGTTTCATTTGTTTGACCATTTTCGGATTGCTCATATTATCTCCCAGTAGAAAAAATTCCTTTCTATCCCATTACAAATATCTATGCACATTATACACTGGATTTACTTGCTTGCCCTTTCTGCAATGTAATTATGTGCTCTTTAGGTTTTCAAGGTGAAAGACGTGAAAGACTTAGTTTTTCTTCTTCTACTAATTGATCAACATTTGAATATATAATAATAATATGAAGGTATTCTGCTTCGCTGGATTTTTAAAATAAATCAATTACGTTGAATGTAACTGGCAGTTCATTAATTTATATTATGAATCGATCAAGGTTGCGGAGGATGCTTTTTACATCCTTCAGTTGACAGGTGACGCGGTCCTAATTCTTAATGAATCTTTTCGTTAGTTCTAAACCGAATAGGTACAAAGCACAAACAGTTTTTCAAGTAGATATATGTACCTACATAAGTTGTTTGTGGGAGTATTTCTGATTGGTAGTAAATCATAAATTACTTGATCGAGTGATGTCATAGTATGAAAAACAAAGAATTTTGAGCTCATCCATTTTTTCATTTGGTGATTTCTAATTCATTGGTCTTAGTCGACGTCATAAATGTTCTCTGGATGAATAGTCAGTAATAATAGAATTTTCTTAAGCTGAAATGTGATGCTTTGTGTAGGAAGGTTCTTACTACTGTTGTACGCGTAGGTATAGGTGTATAAAAGTTATTCAAGTGTAATTACGTAATGTGGACGCTAGAGCAGAATTGTACTCGCATCTCATATCAAGGGTATGTATCTTTGCGGTGAGTGGCTTTCTTGGGCAAAAAAATTACTTTAGCAGAATCGTAAAGGGGAAAAAGCGAATCTGATTGCCTAGAGGCATAACAGCCACAGCCACAGTGATTAGTTGCAGTATGTATGTCGCTTGTGCATACACACACACAAAGTACCCACCTGCATATATGCAAAAGGGTGTTATGTATTTTGATCGTGATTGCACAGTGCGGAATCAATGACAAAGCTGTTAATTTATTGGCATCTGTTAATCTTAGCATGTGTTCCTTACTAGATAGTACTATGAAGTATGCAGAGTAATTCCAACAATTACTATCACTTGTTTACCAAGAGGAACAGCCAACCTTGCATGAAAGGTTTGGAAGGTACAGAGATTGCATTTAAAATTAAACTACAAGATACTTAAGTACAACTAAAAGTTCTACAAAAATCAAAGTAGGAACTATAGGTATATCAATTCGATATAGTTACAATGGAAGCTATATAGTTAGTATCTATATACATTGTAGATTATCTTTTAAAGTACCTTACAACCAAATTACCTAAATAGGCGCATGAATGTATGAATCTCTATGTATCTGTATCCCCCTGAATAAAATCTCAATGCATACCATGACTGACTCGATCCACTGCAAAAGAGTATGTGTGCACCAAGAAGCGAAAGGAAAAACTTATGGACTTGCCACCAGCAATAATGTTATGATGCAGAGCAAGACAGCTTATTACCTTCAAACGAAATGCTTTTAAATTGTTGTTTTTCTATCTGACTTGGTGCTTCGTAAGATGAGCAACCACCAAATTCTGTCTGTCTACATCTTTATACAATCCAGTCAGGGATTCATTTCGAATGGAAAATTGCGGGGTATGTGTGTGCTGTACAGATAGTGTAGTGGCGTATTCTGGAAATAAAGAGTTTAATTTGAATTAAAGAGTCGAAGAAGGTGACGGTGATGGTGCTGAGTTCGTCAAGTACTGATAGCACGTGAGTCAGAACCACAACTAAAACTAAATTGGGGTACTCCGTTAAAGTTGATTTAATCCATTCTTAAAATTGAAATTTTGTAAATAAAAGTGAACCAGTGACAAGTGACAACTCTTTTGTAATAATTTTAAATGTTTTTTGGACCCAAAGTGAAACTAATCAAGGTTAGTTAAATGTGCATTCGAGTAGACTTGGGAGTTTGTGTTGTTACCTATTTTTGAATTTCAAAGAAGCATGAAGATAAAAATGTTTGGGACTCGGAAGGGACGTTGTGATTATGCCATCAATTTTTGTGTGACTTGGACTGTCCTATTGGTATTTTTAATAAGGTACTGTTAATGAGGGTCTATTAGTTTTGTTTAACACTCTAATTGTCAATTGTTAATATTGTTTACAATTTACATTAATTTCAAATAGCTTCCCAAGCTATAGTAATTTGTGCTGGATAGTTACTGAAATGTTATTATTTATTTTTCAGCTGTAATGAATATTGTTCGAGTGAGTCAACAAACTTGAATCTCGTCTATCAGCGATATAGCCCCGAGTTTACCACCCCAGAGACTGCTGCTGGTGAAGACGAAGATGAAACTGACCCTGAAGACAATGTTGTTAGGTCACGACGGGGAGAATCCCATGACGAAACTGAAGATCTTATACCATCTGACTATAATAGCATAGTATTGCCTTTACCAGACAAAGGTTGGTTTTAAAGTTAATCGTGCTAAATCTCGTTATTTGCTTTAGCTGTAATTAAAACGAATTTGAATGTCTGTCCCCTATAGTATAGTGGCATTGATAGTGAGGAGGTCATGTTGGATTTAGAATGAACGTTTTTTCTTGTGTTTCCTGCAGGACCTATCCATGTGGGAGCGTCCATTCTTATTTTCAACGTAAGGGACATCAATGAACAGAGCCAGGTAAGAATTCCTAATTGGACAAAATCCGATTTAATTCCGATCGTTACAAATATTACCAATTCGAAGCCTGAACTATCTACTGAGCCCTACTTTTTACATACTTTAAGTTCCTGTTTTTTTTCATACTTTGAACAGGATTACAATTTGGAAATTAATCTGAGACTTAACTGGCATGATGACAGACTGAGCGGTTTGCAAGTTCCTGAAGGAAAGCCATTTTTAGTACTGAATCCGATGCTTTTAGATAAAATATGGACGCCGGACATTTTCGTTGGTTGGTCTCACTCTCATCTAATTATTGTACCTACCTACATACTATGTAGTATGCAGTATCTATAGTATTATTTCTTTGCAAAGCTTAAAAAAGTATGGCAGTAACCAGTAACATTGAAGTTTACGTATGAATTTGAATAGAACACGTGAAAAATGTGTCCCGACCGGTATTTATCTCGAAGCCTGCATCTCTGCGCATTTATAAAGACAGCTTGGTACGGTACTCAGAAAGGTAAGCGGAGTAATGATGCCCTACCCCATTTTATTTTTTTCAATGGATTGATTCTGAGTTTTGAGTTTTGTATGCCCTGTTTCACTTCTATAATTAACGCATTAACAGGATGACAATTAAAATGAGCTGCCTTATGGACTTTAAATATTACCCAGCGGACACTCAGAGATGTTTGATTGACTTGCGAAGCTGTAAGGAGGATATAATAGTCCTACTATTTTTTTATTTGATTAGCTTCATATCTTTACGTATTATTGCTTCCTATCCTAAGTTGCATTATACAACGGAAACTAATTAACTGGACTAACTTACTATTAGTAACTTTAATTCTATAAACTATAATGATTCGTTGTGTAAATTATCAAACATGTTTATTAATGAATGAAATTTTTATGTTTATACTTTCTAGTTGATTATGACGAAAACGTTTTAAAATTTGTATGGCATGAGCAGCCCAGAATTATTGCCGACTTTCAGCTGGGCAGCTACGATATTTCTATTGGTGGAATCGACAACTACTTGTCAGGAGAACACAAAAGTAAGAATAATGGAAGGCCGGGCAAATACTCCAAAACCGGGGATAACGTCCGAGCAGGGCAAATAATCCCTCGCATTGCAATATTGTATATAGCTTGGTTAAATTACGAAAAGTCGGAAATCTGGGTGAAAAGTTGTAACGTTCCTTTGAAATAACGAAGTTTCTGATTATTTTTCCAGAGCGTCAAAAGTGGGTAATTCGGTTTGAACTTCGAATCCGGCGGAAATTATACTACCATATGCTTCAAACATACCTCCCATCTATTCTATTTGTAATAGTATCATGGCTCACTTACTTGATCGAGCCGTCAAATGTGTCTGGTAGGACCACCGTGTGTATGAGCACTCTTCTTACTTTAACAACAATGTTTGCTGTTGTTCGGTAAATTTTCTAGTTAAAAATCCCACATTTGTAACTTCAAAACTTCAAATTATGGAGAGATTACAATAACTTTTCTTTTTCGCAGACAAAATACACCAAATGAGAGCTACGCAAAAGCATTGGACGTATGGATGTTGGCTTGCATCATTTTCGTTTTCTTCACGCTTGCAGAATTCGCCTTTCTTCTAAAGTGAGACGCTGAGACACTTGAGCAAACTTTTGAGAAAACTTCTTTATTATTTTGCTTTTTTGTTAATCAAATAACGGTAATCTCACTTTTTATTTACGCAGATTGAATTCAATCAAAGTCAAATCAAAACGAGAGATTAAGAAGCAGAATGTCATTAATTACCACCAAGAGGGCGTTTCTGCCAAGGGATTCAAATTCTTGAACTTCGAAAGATTGAGGGGGAAGGAGGACGATGATCCAAACATCAGGCCTCTCTCCTATATGTCGTGGTACTACAGTGACGGCAAAGACTATGTTCCCTACCAAGTAAGCAATGCAACGATAGTAACTAGAAATGAAAGATACATATGTATAAGAATTGAAATGACATAATCTGTAATTATAATTTCTGTGACCACAATTGAAACTTAAATTTTCTTAAGATTCGACGACCAAAGTTACGAGACAGTCAGAGCCGGAGTCCAACTGAAAGTCCTATAACAGCCACAAATCATGGCTTTACTCACACGGAGAATTCCAACGCTTCCTCGCCCATTCCATCATTTAGAGGACAAAACTCCGTGACTCCAGTTTCAGACCGTCGATCTTCGTTCACGACAAGCCATAAAAGTGAAGATGATGAAATCAAAGAGGAAGACCCGGAAAAATACAAGAAGTGGGCTATAGTAATTGACAGAGTGTCTGCCATCTTAATTCCAGGCTCTTTTATACTTTTTAATATTATTTATTGGCCAGTTGTTCTCATCAATTCTTGCTATTATGACCCCGAGAGTTTTGACCTCAACCCTATTATAGACTCCATGGAAGCATAAGGAATTGTACTTTCTCGTACACATTTGATACAGTATTGTTTTAAACTTCATCCTTTCGCCACTCGGTGCTCCTTTTTGTATTGCGTGCCCAAAGGCAGTCTATTAAAAAAGAAAAGTAAGTAGGTAATTGCAATTTGTTCATCATACAAGGTTGATGCCTGATGCTCAATCGCATTTTAATTTTTCAGATGAAACGTTGTTGCTAATTGTACGTGACTGAGCTAATTTACAATGGAAATCCCGTTTTGTTCGACGATGTATTAATTATTTTAATTTATTGACGGAATTGTAAAATAAAATATTATCAGTAAGTACCTAGCAGTAGTTTTATTTTATAAATAAGTAAATCAACTTACATGGAGAGAGAGTCCGCAATGACGCCATCTAAAAGTATTTCGTTAGTTTTTCCATGTGAACAGGTATATTTCCTTCTTTCCTGTAAATTCTGTTGTTTCGTCTGCTTTAATGTGCACTTCAACCTAATAAGTACAAATACAAATAAACATTCTTGTCTGTATGATGTTTGCAATTTTTTTTTTGCGAAATAAACCTTGCTTTTATTAGTTGATTTACTTGATACATATGACATTTATTTCGTTAATGTACTTCCGAAGAGCATGTAGTAGCTTAACATAGCACCTTAAATTTTAAGCTACAGCTTTAAGTGACTCATTAACTAACCGCAGCAGGTTTTTAGATCGTATGCTCATCAATATTCGGTTTTGGCAGACCTACATATTTAACTCCAGACTATGTACTATTTTTTTTTACCTAATAGACCAAATTGTGGTCAGACTAATGTCGATTATCATTTTGCAAAAAAGTATGAATTAGTCACTTGAAGAAGTTCCTTACACTACTGGGATGCTGGTGAAGCTCTCCTTCTTTAGTTAAGAAATACTCAATTTTAATTACTTCGATTGTTCAAACGAAACCCTTTTGACATTATTTTGTTTGAAATAACACAGGATATATATATGTATATAAGTATAGTATACCTTTTTTATTGAAGATCACCGTAGTTCGTTCAAAAGAGGAAGTCAGGCCCGAATTGAACTATGGTTACTTTACGCCTTTTAGTATTTACTGCAATCCTCAGGTATTTTTTTAAATTCTTTAAAAGTTCTGTACTATCTGTGTAGAATTTAATAGGAATTCAGCCAGTGAAAGATAGTTGAGCTGAGCTACGTTGTTTTCCTCGAATGTTCGTTCAGTCATTAAAAGTTTGATTTTGTGATTTTGGGTGTAGCTTCGTTGACGTTGCTGTAATTGGATTTTTACTGGAAGGAGGTTCTCGAGCTTCCATTCACGAAGATATGGACTTGCTTTATCCTCCACCAGGTGGTGAATTATTAGTCCTTCCCGAAAATTACAGCGCTTTGATCCCACCACCAACTCCAGACGGTTCGAAATGAAACAAAGATTTTGATTTAAAACGAGACTTTTCTGTATAATTTACAATATTTTTTAAAATGCTTCCATGTTTAAAAAGCCATTTTTCAAAAATAGCACTTTTCGAAAACTATTTTTCAAAAGAAGCACTTTTCGAAAACTGTTTTTCAAAACAAAATCATTTTTTAATAAAAACAACATCCTTGAATTATTACAGGCAAACCAACCAAAGTAGACTTTTCCGTCGTCATTATGAATGTGCGTGATGTCAACGAAAAAAAAGAAGTACGTTTGTAGTTTATAGTTTAACTCTAAAATTGACTGTATTTAGAAATTTTAAATTCTGTGTACGAATCTTAAAAAATTTAAAATAACGAACACCAAAATTTGTGAAAAGTAGTAATGGGGAAATCTAATATCTCGCTTACAGGAAATGAGTATTGAAATGAACCTTCGTGCTTACTGGACGGACTCTAGATTGAAAAATATGACTGGGGAACATGAATATTTAGTTTTAAATCCATCCTCAGTTGACAAGTATATTTGGCGTCCGGACGTTTTCATTGGTAATTTCGATGATTTTAAATAGATAGTTTAAATTGATGTACATATTACTGTTCTTTATTACCACTCTAATTTTTGGACTTGTTTTTCAATAAGAAATGAAGTTGTAGGAATTAGTGATTAAGTTTGATTTTTTTTATAGATCGTGTAAAAAACATTCCCACTCCAGGTTCGTAAAACTTAATATTTACATACGGCTTGTTTCAGTTGTGTTGTGTCCGTCTAGCTCATCAAATATTTATCACGAATCACGACCTTGCTCAAGTACGCACTATCACACTGATCATACAATAATAATTACAAATCTTATAAACACAATGATAGAAATTAATCGTAATCAAATCCTACTGTAATACTCCTTAGCACTATTGTCAAAACCGGCGTCCTTGCGGCTCTTTCCAGATGGCTCTGTTCGATACTCAGCAAGGTCCTTTAAATATTCAGCTTTATTCTAACATTCTATCAGAGACAGTTACCTATGTAAATACATTTATATTTTAAACTTTTTAGAATTACGGTAATACTGTCCTGCAGCTTTGACTACAAGTATTACCCGGCGGACACTCAAAATTGCAACATTGACTTAAAGAGCTGTGAGTGCCAGTTGGTGTATTGTCAATAACGGTTATAAAGTGTATTTTAACTGATGGGTGCTGTAAAGTTCTCTGTAATGAATATAATAATCACAATTCCAGATGCGTACCCCAACGATATAGTACTTCTCGGATGGCATGGAGGCGTCCATGCAAAATTTGGACATAATGTGACAATACCTAATTTCATGATTAAACTAAGCAGCATACCAGAATTTTCAACAACGTCCAGTTCTGGCGTTTACTCTGGAATCCGATTTACAATCACTCTTAAACGACTCATGAGCTATCATATGTTACAGGTTTGAATGTGTTTCCATCTTTTATTTATTTTCTCCCCACCAATCTAAATAACAAGATTGAATAACGCTCAATTCTTGACTATGAAACAGACGTATGCAGTATCCTTTATGTTCATGCTTGTGTCTTGGCTGACATTCATTGTGCCTCAAGATTGTGGAGCTGTAGCTATTTGTATGACTACCCTCCTAACGACCACCGCATTATTCAGTGCAGTTCGGTAAAAATGCAATTTTCAACTTATAATAATTATCACAAATACCTGTTCAAAGGATGCTTCTTAAAGAAGACTGAGCAAATTTAACCTATTTTGAATTCCAGACAAAACTCGCCAGCAGTGAGCTATGCGAAAGCTATAGACATCTGGATGGTCGTTTGTATCTTCTTTATCTTCTTATCCTTGTTTCAACACACTGTAACTTTAAAGTAATTTCATTGCTAATATCCTTTTTTTCAAAGTTAATGTCAGGTAATCTAAGAGTACCTTTCAAATTAGTGCATTGATCCTGTCAATCTTTTCTTCACAGACTCCGCCATATTAAAAAAATTAAATCAAAGGAACTCAGGAAGCGAATAGAAAAGGCCCAAAGGCAAGCAATTTCATCACAGGAGCAAAATGACGATCCACCTGTCGACGATGATCCTTCTGTACTGGGTGTTGCTTATCGCGCCAATGGAAAGGACACCTTTCAGGTAGTGATTACGAATAATGTAATTAATTATCATTGTCATTATGCATAGTTAATACTGATTTCAACACCTATACTTAATTTGTTCCTTTGTTCAGCTGAAGAACGTTCAAAATGAAAATCCAAATGACAATGTAAATAAACGGTACTCTGAGCCGCCAAAGACCCCAGCGCCACCAATTCCAAAAGATGACGAAGAAATTTCCAAAAAGGCCATTCAAGATTACAAAATCCTTGGAAATAAAATCCGTAAAATATTTTCGTTAGTCACTCCTATATCTTTTTTTATTTTCAATATGATTTATTGGCCATGGCTGATGAGAGCTTCAGAGTATTTGGATTAGGTATGCCGTATAATACTGTAAACTGCAACTGCAACGATCACGTGCATGCAATTTTAATAATTTAAACAATGCATACTTTACCAAACGTGCGCTTATAACTAAGTTTAAGTGTAATGAAAAAACCAGGGATAATTTTAGTTGCTGCAAATATGCCTATACCTATTTAATTTTTAAAGAATTGTAATTAATTCTAAAATATCACTCGCTTATAATATTTGTGCAAAATGTCGAAATATACTACGCTAAAAGATTCCTTCAGCTCAGCACCAAGACCATTGTATTAAAACTACTACAAGCTTACACATTTGAGCATTTCAGTGGCACACTGTTGTTATTAATATTATTTGCAAAATAAAAGCGTGAAATAAAAGACAGCACAATCATTTTCGTGTAACTGAACGTCTCAGTAAGTTTATTAGTAAACATGTCTCTTATTATTTTGTCACATTTCATTTTTGTAATAACTGCATATATTAATTGTATTCCATTAATACTTGGAGTACTAATAGGATACGCACGGAAGTAATTTATTTATATTTTGTTTACACCCGATTTAATGAAAAAGATGTCCTTACTACTGATGAGTCACAATAGCGCTTACATAAAATGTGATTATAAAAAGTATTTTTATGCCGTACTGAGTATCCTTCACTGGGAAATATTTGGCAAATATTTTCAATAGCCCAATAGAAAATACGGAACAACTTAGATAACAGAATCGTTTTTTTTCTACAGCCAGTCTGCAGTACCAAATACTATGATGCAAGCCTAACTACAACTAATCATAATTTATTATAACTATCGTTTGGAAGTCCAGCGTAATGAGTATAGTAAATGTGATCTATGATTCTGTGATTGTGGTTAGGTACTATTCCCTACTAAAAACAAGTGGGCATCTTACTATAATTATCTATATGTACCTACTATATTCTACAACTATCTATTGACTACTTATTGATTTTAAAATTCTTTATCCTTGTAGCCTTAGTAGGAATACATATTTAAAATCCGCTTCAATAGATATACCCCGCCCGACTAATTTAATTTTAATAATCAGATTTACACACTTATTTGTAAACGCCCGTACATGTTATTATTCGACGCAACAAAACTTGCATCCACACATTTTTGATCTGACTGCACGTAATAAAAGTCAATTATGTTTCTTAAATATTGGAATGATGGAAATCCTATTGAGGCGAACACAATGAACGTAAATGAGCTGATGTGATTCAAGTCTATAATTCATTGAAGCAGATACCGACTAAGTTATATATTTAATTAAAAACTAAACACCCTTTTCTTTAAGTTCTAAAGTCCGAGTATTTCTCAATAGTTTCTACATAATTTGTCTTTCATACTTACTACATAATCTCAACATGCATAAGTTTTTCAATTTAAGTCCTAATAATAGATGATTGCGAGTTGATGTAAAAGGTAATAATCTCTGAAAGTCCACCGTGTCATGGAGCATGGAGGGTTAGCAGCTGCTACTGATCTAATAAATTCTTTTACTTGTATGGATGGAATTAGGTTAAGTATATTATTCTATTTGGCATTCTGGTTAGAAACATCTTTACGCTCTTACAGAAGAATTTCTGGGACAGGTAAGCTTAAAAGTGGTGCTCTTCATGGTATTTCATATTGCTACATTATTGAGTACAGGATTAATAAATTATTGCATACCTACCTATATTTTAACAAATAACCTTGCTTCGTTAATAAAAAGAGATCGCGATCACTAAATGGTAACAAATAAAATTCTTTGTTATCTTGTTAACTTACAAGTATATTTAAATATCGCGAATTCAGAAAAATGATTTACTGGAAAATAAAAGTAGCTTTTATTTGATTCTAGTTAATAACAATTTAAAGGAAAGCAATATTGTTATGATATGCACCGACCTTTAAAAAAAATAGCTGCATGTAAGTTAGATATTAAAGTTCAAACTTACATTCTCAAATGTTAATATTACTGTCAACTCTAGATTACATCAGAGAGATATCGCAGTTTTGACCCCTTCTTTAACCTTATTCGAATACAACGCTATTACGAATTACGAGTAGTAAATTATTACCTAACACACATTTTAATTCTTACAACTGGTACACCAAAAAACATTTATCTGAGAATCTTTGCAGCAGTAATATCGAGCTGTCTATGAGTAGAAATAAATGATATTCACGATTAAGCTACCCTAAATATTTTCACGCCAGTATATTGCATAAGGTATAAACGAAGTCTGATGGTTCTGAGGACAATCACAAATCATTAGAGATCATCATCCCCAATGCCTGCAAACGCACTATTTTCCCGGAAGAGATTGTCACTAGAGCTTATGAGAGAATTCTGTCTCCGAAGACTATTGTTGGAAGGACGGCGTTTTCCTGACCCTACGGATAATGGCACATCATACGAATTATGTCGGGACAGCGTGGAGGTTGGGGTTCCACTACCACCACCCCCACAGCCATTGGACAAACTACTAGAAGAAGGGCTCTCGCTACCAGATGAACCATTAGTAGTTGACGTCGAACTACAAGTACTTCCGTTTGTTTTGCCCAAAATAAGGTCTTCATTTAAGGGAAGTTGTTCACCGTCTCTTCTAATGTAGTAGAATATTGTCCGAACGGATCGTATCTATAAACAAAGCACACAGTTTACCGGTAAAAGTTGATTTTTCAGTTATGTCGCTTTTATAATAAAGAATTTAGTGATAATTAATGCAATATGTACCCCAATTAAAGAAGGATTCGACGGGTGCGATTTAGAAACCATATTAGCAACCATTTCTTGTAAACAAATGGCCATAATGACAGCCTGTTCAGACAAAATAGTTATCCATTCTAATTTGTCTTTGGACTGAAGGTATTCAAACGATAACTCAGCTTTGACGGCTCCAGAATTATCCTGTTAATTCAATTTATCCCAAAAAATAAATAAACATTCAAACAAATGTGTCATTAATTATCGTATCATTCGGTAAAAGGAGACAGTGTAAGTCCTTTACATGATGCAATGTGATCCTCCAGCATTTCATCCTGGTAACCTTAAATATTATTTCTTCCCTTCGGTTAGTGATGAAGATTAGATCTCGATTTCCAATATAGATTGTTACATTACTGTTCGACTGAGGAAAATCACATGTGCAGTTGGTAAATTTCATGAAACCAAAGTATTTAAATCTTTGCGCCGCCCGAACATACTAAAATAAAGAAGATCAAATTAAATCACAATTCAACAACAAAACAAACTTACATTCATAACAAATTAAGATACCGTAATTCGTCAGTTAGTTCCCCGGGATAGCCGTTAGTTCCACGTATCTTCGGAAGCCCAATTGTTTCACACGAAAATTTCACTATACTGGCCTCGAAATTACATTGGAACTTAACTGAAATCCCCTCCCCCCAAACTACTTGAGCCCCGGTAACTAAACGGCAAAGTACGGTATCTGCATTCAATCAGTAAAATCAACCACAATTGAAACTTTGTTTCTCACATCTCTTTTGTTGCCTTGCGACTGGAGGGATGTAAGCTGCTTAAGACTCTCTTTTTGAACAGAAATCCATCCATTCTCGATGTCAGATACCGTTTGGACGTAAATCAAATGTAGACCAACTTTATCGTCAATGATGACGTCATCGACACTCATGTCCCAAGTGCTGAAAACATAAAAAATTGTGTATAATTATATAGTAACTGCCTCAAAACAGGTATACGAGATCATAGTGCATAGTGCCAGACCGGACGTCACTTCGCGTCGCACTATAAAACAAAACTTTTTACTTTACGTATCATATTTAACAAAGATGTTTTGTGTTTTTCATTTTAAAATCGAAATAGTTAAATCATTACCATTTTCTAAGAACAATCCGATGGTCACTGTTAAGCCATTTGAGCGAAATATGCGGGGATTCGTATTCCTCTAATTTACGCAGAACTAAAATTAACAAACACATTTAAACGATTGATAATAGGTTAGAATCCGAATGCGATTATATCTCATAAAATCAAACTACTAACAACAGCCAAGTAACTTTCTTCACGCATAAAATTGCTATATAATTAATACTTTAAGTACCTATCCATGTACCATCAGCATCTCGACGGAAAATATACAGTCCAAAATAGTCAATGAAATCATCACGTAATTTCAATTCTTTCGCGACAATCTGAAATAATCCCAAAAAAATGGGCACATTAAGTTTGCGCTCTAATCGCTCATGCTACACGCTGGAACACATCTTGATTATGAAACTACCTATCCATACATTACTGTAATATAAATGCCATTAATACTGTTGCTGCTGAAGTACATACATATTATGCAGACTAAGAATAAGGCTTAAAATGACTACGCTGTAGAACGCTGAAGCATATTTGTAAAAGGATTAGTGTTCTACATCAATAGATTCATAATGAAGCGACACACAATTAGGCACCTAGCATTAATGCGACTGAATACCTATTCCAAGTATACTTATTGTTAGTATAGCCCCGTACAGATTATTTGCTTACCCCACTTGATCTACATAAGTAAACTGCCTGCTGTCTAGTGGAAGCCAGGGCAGTGTTCGCAGACCGACACGCAGAGCTAATAATAGTTGCTACCAATCTTATTAGTTAATGAATATATGCTCCTTCTACGATGTTCTTTCTGTTGCATTGGTTATTACTGACTGAAATTCACTTTCAATTCAAACTAATCGTGGTAATTTAATTTACCAGAGGGTGAATCCTAACTCGAGTTCATAATTATTTCGTCCAAGAGGAAATCAGTCTCGGTACGGGGATGATGAGTTTGGGGGTCTCCTTCGGTCATGTATGCATATACATAGTATTGGATAGGAGTTTGGGCAACTGCGTACACGCTTACCTACTGTTATGCCTTTCTCCAGCATTTATATTTATCGAAGTGCATACTTGCATGTACACTATTTCAATAATAAACGTGTGGGCGAGTTAAGTACATATAGGTATTTACATTCTGCAGAATACGGTAGACGTTTTATTTTGCTTCCGCCCGCAGCTTTATAACCGATTATTTGTTATTTCATGCCTCTTAACAGTCTAATAATACTCGCATAATCATGTCATTGTGTATGTATGCTTATGAACGTACATACGAGGAACGTACACATGTACATAGATAGGTAGGTTCTGTAGGTAAACTTTCAAATGCAGGTTGAGTTTTATTGCGTACAGGCACAGGCACTAACGTCAAAGTATAATTATAAGTACCTACGTATATGTATGTAGGTAGGTATCTATACATTAGACCTCTAATAAAAACTGAAAAGACGTAGACGATATTTTATCGATCAGATTTTTTCCGTGGCACGAGATATGCAACTTCACTATGTATGTAGGTACCTATGTATTATGTAGGTGTGACAAGTTGTGAAACTGATTGTGACTGCGAGCTCTTAAGAAAAGATCGACTACCCACGCAAATGAAATGGGGATAATGGCGTAGGCGTTGAGAGGTTAGCGTTAGCACTTTCCGTTTCTGAGTATTACATACATACAGTAGTTCATAGTTCATACCTATCACATTTCTACCAAACAATCTCACAATCAGTTTGTCTGAATGAATGAACTTTGGGTAGACACCTAATATTGAGTTAAAATTCGAAGGTGGAGCGATGCGAATATTACTCACAGATTGGGAGAGTGCATTGCGTATGCTGAAACTACTAAA
>JAQFZC010002251.1:0-24065 GCA_034695205.1 Dicyrtoma fusca | reverse complement strand
AATAACACTTTTTCAAAACGGTCAAAACTAGTAAATAACACTTTTTCAAAACGGTCAAAACTAGTAAATAACACCTTCAAAAAATCAGAAAACTAGAAATTACCATTTTCAAATGGTCAAAACTATAGAAATTCCCGTTTTTCAAAAACATTCAAAACTAAGTATATTACCGTTTCGAAAAGGATAATGACGCGGTAAACATTTCCAGTTTCTATGAATATAGGTCACAGACTTGTCGTACACATACGAAGAAAAGTATTCTTCGAACCTTGACGATGATCAGTAGCTCGAGAGCTCATTGAAGCATACAAGCCCTCCTTGGTAACCTAGGTAGGATAAGCGGAAATTATTTTATAATTGATTTAATGCTATTCTGACTCGTATCTTGCCAATCTTTAGGGTATAATTTGTTCCACCTTCAAAGAGCTCAAGCTCTAGCTCGAGCTTGACTCATTCAAAAGTTCAATCCAGATACAAATGCAGATTAAGGTATTGAATTGAAGACTCTTTGTTCAGAGAAAAGCGATCGATCGTTCCTCCCCAAAAGCGATTTTCTATACAAACAAATTAAGATATTTTCTACAGTCTTGTCACCGCATAAAAAAGCTTGCTCAGCACAATAAGTGAGGATGCTCCGGGCCTATCTCTGTATCTGATTTAAAATAAAGCTTTTGATCTTTTAATCAGCAGCAAGTCAAATAATTCTTCCTGGGGTGTATTCTTTTACAAGAGTTGAGGCTGAATCAAAATAATTTACAAGGGCAGGAATAAACTGTAGCATTAACTAAATGGATGTATCGGTAAGCTTAAGGAAATACAGTCTTGGATGTAATGAAATGATTTGTTTATTTATGCACAGTAAAGTGTATAAAGTATACCCAGCTAATATGAAACGCTAACACTTGGGAATAAGGGTAATTGTGTGTAATGTTTTCATCAAGGTCTTGACACTTAATAAATAAAGAAGCCAGATCAAAATCTAGTATAATTTCCAATTAGAAAGTCGACGGGGAAAAACAAAGTGCTTAGCCTTTACAACAATATGCCCTCATTTAGGATTTTAGTCACTGTGCAGACTTTGGATAGTAATCGTTCTCATAACGGTGATAGTAATTGTGGCCATACATTAAATTAGTTTGTATGCATATGGCGTTGGTTTGAGAGGGAAATGTGTACATGGTTGTGCAGTAAACAAGGTCGTTTGTAATTTTAGACTCAAAATGAATTCGTATTGGGGATCCCCAGAGTCCATTAATATATTATCTCCGTATTTTAGATTTATGTAATGGTCTGATGATAAAATATGATGATCATGGTAACAAATTGAGCCTGAAAGTACGCTTTTAGCCATCTATTCCCTCTTGGTTTCTACTCTAGCTCTCCTTTTCACCAAAATCCAAAATCCAAGCCCTAGTCAAATGAATAATACATCTTTTCCCTTTTCCCCAGGAACCGCACATGCACACATGTGGACTGTAAATGCACTTTCCCGACCATTTATTTCCGAAGAGGTAAAAGTAAGCATAGGGATTTCAATGGAAACCTTTACCGCTACGGTAATGACATTTTAACATTTAAGTTTTATCCAAAAACCTTAATGCATCCTTCACTACTTGTAACAGTTACTTGTCCATTATTTCAATTTCAATTTATTTCCTGATTTCATCCTTTCGATAAAATCTTCATCCCTTTTTATATTTTTTTTTTACAGATTAATATCAGTAAGCAATACTGAAAGTGACAGCAGCCATAGAAAAGCAAACAACCAAGAAAATTGAAGTCGAATTTCCAGGAAAAACTGTATGTAACTCAATTACTATCTGTTAGTAATGTGCATATGTTCAAATATATTTAAAGATCTTGGACGAAGATACTGTGAAGCTCCGATTAGTTACTGGAGCTAAATAATTCTTGGTCATATGTACCATACTGTGGAAATACGATTAACCTTTTCTAAACGGTAACATATTTAGTTCTGAATGTTTTTGAAAACCGTAATTTCTAGTTTTTTGACCGTTTTGGAAAAGTGTTATTTACTAGATTTCGTTTTGACCGTTTTGCACGAGTACATTTATGGAATTAACCACTTTTGTAAAGCACTCTTTCCATGGCTCCCCAGTTCCGAATAAGTTAAATGCACGTTCTGGAATTGCTCCGGTAAAAGTTATTGGAGATTAACGGTCCTTAAAGTATTCTGTCTGCAGATAGCATGTCTATTACGTAGATTTTTAACGATAACGAAGATGTATAGTGAAAGGGATTTCTTTGGATTTTTCCCGTCTATGCAATAGATGAGTAGTCTAATTGGAAAGCTCTTATGTAAATGTGAACAGCGTTCCCTAAATGTGAACATGCCAACCTTTCTAAAAGATATTTATTGACTATTTCTAACATAGGCTCTAATATTTATTCATCACTGTCAAAATTGTACAACAACTCGTTTTGAAACGGAAGCCCTGTTCATATTTAAGAACGTAGCGTAGGTTCGATCCCATTATTAATATCTGTAAAAGCTTGTTTGCTACAGTTTTGCATGAAAATAAGTCCAACTAACATGTAGTGTTTGCATCTGCATAGCCCGTTCAATGTGACAGCAATTACAATTACAAGTTTTGCCAAGTCATCTTCCTCTCTGCCTTGCACTGCACGCCCTACAAATTATACTCAACACTCAAGATCCAGATCAAAGAATAATTAATTGCAACTGTTAGTACATAATAAGAATGAACTGACATTGTTGCTAGATTCACATGAATTGCCAATCCATTATAGAAATGGAAAGTTTTCAAAGTTGCTTGAATTACTATGTCAGTGTGGAAGTTGGGAGAGAAGAGGAATTTGAAGCTTGAACAAGGCTCATTGAAATCTCTAATGGATCTCTTGACTTATGAAAGGACTATAATTAAATTATCCTTCCAACTTTCCGCAATTTCATTCACAATGATATTGTACTTTTTCCTCCTACACAATTTCTGGGAAAGGGAGTCGTACATGCACTGTAGTATAACTTTATTAGGAAACTAACTATGTATTGCGTGTCTACATGATTGTCCAGTATGATCCTTATCATGTTTTTACAAAAACAGATCATTTTCTTTTCATTGTATAAGAATTATTTCCAAGAATGTTTCCATTGAAATTACAGACACAATGTTGTTAAATGATTTATGCGTATATAAATCCCAATCGACTAAACAGATTAAAATTCATATCACAGTATCCTATACCACGGATTACTTACACTGAAAGAAACTCTTTCCAATTGTGTGTTCAAAAAGATTACATTCGCTTTCCTGTCTTAGTTTGTACTTGTTTACAGTTTGTTGCATATTAGTAAGCTAACATTTTACATGGGTCAAAGTTGGCAGTTAAGTGTTCACACATTTAATGTACTTAATTATCCATCGGAATAAAACGTTGTTTGTGCATGGAGCATGGAGGCAAAACAATGGCTTTTACATTTTTAATCAAATAAAACATCAGGATTATGTTTATACTCATTTCGTTTAAAACTGTTTTTGGCCAAACAAAACTTTGGTTATGTAAATATTGGATGTGTCTGCGTCATGTTGCTTCTTAATCCCTCTAATTCCTAATAAATATGAAATGGAACATGAAAAGCGTTACTTCCCATATGCAGATCCGCATGTTCACAATTCAAAATATTAGAAAATATAAATGATGTAGAACATGACAAGTCTGAAGCTTTTAATCTCCGTTTTTACGCTTCTCGATTTAATTTAATTAAAAAACTATAAATTAAAATTTGTCCTGAAAACCCGCAGTTTGGAGATTCTTCTTCAGTTTCTCGACCTCGTAGACAAAGGAGGGAGGAAAGGAGAGCGGGAGAGCGGAAGCATAAAAGCGTAGAAGAACGAATTGAAGCGGGAGACAGAAAGTGAGCATGCATGCAGCACTCTGGCAAAAGACTAAAAAGAGAAATGAGTTCTTGGTGACAATTAAATTGGAATTATTCAAATTATTTGGATTTGAATAAACTCATTGAGTTTGTATGTTTGGAAAGTTCAAGCTGTCGTTGATAAGTGTGTGTATGAGTGTGGCGTGTGGGGACGGAAATAGACGGATAGTAGACATAATAATGTGAATGAGACGGAGAGGAACATGAAGAAAACAGGAAGAAGAGGGCCGGGAGAGTGAGAGTGTAGGTGTTCGGTGATGCTGGAGCATGGAGAAATGAGCTTGGGTGAGGAGCTTTTAGGGATAAAGAGAGTGCGAGAAAGCCAGAATTAGATAGAGAAAGTAAGGAAGAAAAGCAGGAGAAAGTTGGGAAGGGAGGGATGAAGAGTGAGTGAGACGAGCGGACGGGAGAAAGTTGGTTGGGAGAGAGAAAGGATGGAAGCAGAAGGTAGGAAATAGCGAGACGAGAGGAGGAAGTGATGGGATGGGAGCGGAGTGAAAGAGTGAAAGAGTGGTCTACATGGGAATTGGGTTTGTGTCTTTTGTCGGTGCGGGAATTCCAGGGGTCCCGGACCCAGAGCCAAGCTTTTCCAAGCCCACCGGAAGTATCGATCCATTTCATAAGGGGTGGAGGAGGAATCAGGATTGCACTTTGTCCGTCTTAGCCGTTAGAAAACAGAATGAAAAGCAAATGTGTGAGTTCAGTCTTGGTTGACGTTACTCCTCATTTCAATCGATCATTTTCTGCTCCTAAGCATTACATCACACGTATAACTTTAGACAAACCTTCCATCTCTACCATCACTTTTCCATTTCTGTCTTTCTCTTCCTATTTTCCTTTTGCTTTTGGTTTTACTATTTTTTTCTCCCTCATTCTCATCCTCGCATCTCATATCGTCTCGTCTCGTCCCAGCCCATTCCATCCCGTCCCTTTATTTCCTACTTCCCTACTTTCCTCATCAGCTCCACGGTCCTCAGCGTCGCTTTCTCTCGCTCGCTCTCACTTTCTCCACCAACACAGCCGTACCTGTGCCCATAGTGAGCAGTAGAAGAGTGGCAGTCTATCCTCTCGGTTCTCTCTGTCTCGTCACAGCTCTCACACACAAACACACACACTGGCAGACACACTTGATTTTTATTTTTTCCCTTCCGCACGCACCAGTCACACTTTCACACTTTTCCACATAGTATCCACCCCCGTCACAGCCAAGCCGTAGCTTCCTCGTTCCTCTCACACACTCGCTCACAGTTCCACTTCCAGCAACCACCTCCACGCTTCCAACTCAACTCTACTACTCGTCTCGTCATTGACAAGTGTTTCCCCGTCGTCACTCATCTCATTCCATCTCAGCATGGGACGAAAAAATCCAAGATTTCATTGAATGTCCGTAAAATTACACTTCCTTCACTAGCTTCTTGTTCTGCTCTTTTGTGAACTTCTTGGTTTGGTGTCTATCTTCCTCGGTCAGTGAGTCTACTACTCTTCTTCTCAACTACTTGAGCTTTATCACCTCTTTGGAAATTTCTTCAACTTTCCCTTCCGTCTCGTCTCGACGTGTACATGTAAGTAACCTAAATCCCACTTGACTTTATACAAATATCCCTTCTCATTTATTTACCAACAAACCCTTTTAATAGGAACACACCCTTTCACTCTTGTTTTCGCATTACATCAATAAATCCCAAAGTCCCTCAATCCTATTACTTCAGTTGGCTTTCAATTCCTTTTCATTTGTTCCACGAGTCAACTAATATAGAAATAATTATTCCAATACTCTCAACGCCATCCACGAAAGTACTGTGGACAGGATAACCCGTCCTTGCCACATTACATAAAGTAACAAGTCAGACTCGTAAAATAGCCACGCAGTTTAACAGCTCGCTCTGTAATCCTTCTTGAACAAGATTTCTATTGGTGTTGCATGAAAGTCGTACTTTGAGGACTGAAGGAGCTTTCATGAAGTAAAACACCTGTCTTAAAAATAGCAGGAAGGGTTAAAATACTTAAAACGCACATTCTGAAGATTGAAACTTTCCACGATTCGTGACCTTGAATAGATTGAAGATTTATAGGGGTTTAAAAACTTTCCCCAAAAATAACATTAGTGGCTCAATTGGGTCTACATATGCATTGCACTTCAATCATAGAAGAAGTGTCTGAAATCCCTCATTTAAATTGTTCAAATTAGTCTCGGCGGTTTGGAAATTACGGTGGTTTCGCTTCGTGCTCGTCCATCTGCCTCAATGCACTGACTGACTGACTGACTGACGGTGTATACGGACGTACATATATGAACGTATACGTGTACTTGATGAAGTTAGTGCCAGTTACGAGGCTGTTTGATCAGCTAGATCTAGAATAACTTACTTACATCACTCACTAATATATCGGTGGTAATGGTGACGGCTGTTTGTGGAGGAACTTAGAGTAAGTCTTGAAATTGCAGACTCAGAGAATCTGACATGATCCAATCTCCGTCTACGTGTAGTATATGTACGGCATGGAAGAAGGCATACGTCTACCTTACACAGTGTACATACATGGAGGCATTAATATTGAAGAGAACAAGTTGTAGCAGTAGGGATGGTGTTAGTGTTGGTGTTGGTTTGGGTCTAACTATACACTACGAGTGTAATATCCAAACAGCAAAGAGAAAACTTTCTCCTTTCTTAGTTAGATTGGACTCGTTCGCTGGTGGAATCATTGTTCCTTAGCAGACTGCTCCGCGTGCCTGACTTACTTCTCTTACGATGGATTACATGAATTTAAATTAAAATATACACTTTGTAAGTACCGTATACATATAAGTAATGGAAAGAATACAAAGGGTGGTATGTTTCATCTTAACTTTCTCTCTTTCATGTTCTATGAATTCCTTCCCCCTTCCTACAGATACTAGTACTGTGCCACAACCAAAGAATAGAGCACTTTTAACTTTACATTTGTACTTGTCCAGGTTATTAAAGTTTCTAATTTATTCACAGTTCCCCAAGTCATCGATTTTACAGACATTATGACAGGGTTTGAAATCAAGATCAGATTCAGAATTACATATTAATAATAATATTATTATTCCTCATGCTAGTGAAATCTTTCAGCTAAAAAGTCCAGTAACCTTGAAGCTGTGAGGTTTAAAAGTAGGGGAACGACGGCCAAATTCCTAGTGTGTTCAATTTAGTTGCGGAACTCCTGGAGTTTCCTTGAGCTTTTCAACGAACATGACGATTCATTATGTAAAAGTTTTCATTTAGAACATCTAAATAATTTAGTGTTCCTGCTGACAAAGGCTAGAACTTCCTGTGAAGTTTTGATGGGCACAAAGATAATGTCGGAGTCACTGTAGGTTACGAAATTCAAAGTCACAGTGAGGAGAAGCGAGCAGAGAGGAAAAAGTTAAAAGCATAGAATAGAAAAGACTATATTGGAGTTCGTTCCTTGTATAGTGCAGATCGTGACTTATTGGATACATGGAGGTAGACGGGGATGTGCTTGGGAATTGTAGCGGCAGGAGCAGAGGCAGAATATAGGACGAAAGTGTGATGTGGTGTGGTCTACAGGTCTGAATGTGAGTCAAGGTTAGAAATGTTAATAGAATTTAGTCAAATTTTTTTAAAAAGACTGGCTTTGTTGGTTCGCTGCTCGAACTGAGGTTTTCTCATTCACTTTACATTTGCCAATGACTTTGTCACCTGCTCAAGGAACTGTACAGGCTGGTAATGAGAGTAAAGGAGCGGAAGTTTCAGATTACTAAAATATTTTTAGGGAAAATAATAATTCTTATCCCATGATATGGTAATTGAAGATAGGAAGTAGAAAAAAGGGAGAGATAGAGTAGTAGGATTGTTTTATTATTCATTGCACACTGAGTAGATGAGTTTCATTTCATGTTTCACGTATCAACGTATCAACCACACATAAAATCCCATGAGACTCGAAGAAGCTTCACACTTAACTTTCTCCCTTGTTCCTCCAATGTATACCTCCGTATGCCTGTCCGTTTGACTCATGGCTCGTGGCTCGTAGCCCTGGCATTGGCCTCGTTCCTTCTTCCGACTCTTACTTGGCTTGGCTTGGCTCTAGTTTGGTTCTGTTTGTGCCTTGCACTCTGTGTCATTGTCTACACAATCTACAGGGTCATGCATGCAGCAAATCAAGTTGGTAGTCGATGGAAGCTAGAAGCTTCGCTCCTGCACGTAGAGGTGTCTTTTACATAGAAACAAAACAACAAGGATGAGCCGAACGCCCCGCACTCAAGACTTGAGAGCTGGAAGAAGCAAGTTGAGAGACAAGCAGAGCGGGTGAATAGGTAGTTGGTCGTACCAGCATGCTAGTAGTATTAAGTAAGAGTGGAAGACAAAAAAATAAGAAAAAATAGTACTGTGTTTAAGTAGAGAAAGGAGAAAGTGACAGGATGAAGGAGTTAGACTTGGCGGAGAAAGCAGTGAAAGTTAAGCTCTATCAACGAGATTACTTAGAGTACCTTTTGGTTGGTAGTGGGTATGCTATTGATACAAGGTTTTATAACTACTTCAAACTTACTCTGCACGTACAAATACGATACTAAATCAATGTTCCCTTTGTACTACTTAAATTCCTCGATGTACAAGAACAGAGAACCGAGAACAGAAGAAGGGTTGTCGTTGTCTAGAATATATTACTCTCCTCTCGGTTCTCCCTTTCCCACATCTCCACCTCCTTATCAAGCACTGCACTACCTATCTAACGACAATCAAATTATTCTCTACCCTTGAACAAGTTCAGCTGCTTTCCCTCTCTCTCTTCAGTCCCACGCCTACTGTCCTATTGTATTCATTTCGTTTCTTTATATGACTTTTTTCCCTTTTTGCTTGACTTGTAGCTTCGAGTGTCCCATTCCCATTCAATTCCATTATAGACGTCAAATTAAATTCAAATAAAAACCATGTCCTTATACTTGGATGCCTGATACACGTAAACTAGACGTTTCCTCCACTTCACTTGTACTTTCACTTCAGCTTTTACTAGTTGGTTGGACTCTCTGTCTTTCCTCTTCGCTCCCCGTGGCTGGAGAGTAGACACTACGTACAGGGAATTTATTTATGTGCAGTGGGAGGAATAAATATTTAAAAACTTGTTTCCTCGTTAATCCTTCGTGTACGGGCTGTTCGGGTTGTCAGTAAGCCAGGAGTGGATTTCTCTTTTCGTGAGCTTATCATCATTATTCTCTCACTGAGATGGAAAGTACTTAGAGTTGAAGAGGGTCCCATGCAGGCAGGCGAACAGATGTATGTATACGGAGGACACGGAGAGGGAAACAGTAGAGCTTACAGGGGCTCTTGGGCATGCATTATGAATTAGCCAAAATGGTCTTGAGAAACCATCGTTGCATGTAGTGGTCTAGGACGATACAACATACTAAAATTTAATGCCTCCTCGTCTCTCTCTCTCCTTCCGAGACCAAATGACTGCAAGGAGCACTGTCACGATGAATATCTCGAGTACAATACGATTGCCAACACTCAGCTACTCAACTTCTAAACTTGCTTCTCGTCCTCTCTGCCCTCTCCTATTTATTAAACGACATTAGTCCAATGAGCCCTGTTCTAATAAACATTATCATAACAACTGGCAGTTACTATTGCCCTTGGTTGAGTTGCCCCGTGTATAGTTCCAAGTATACTTTGACATACAGTTCGACTGCTCCACATTTCTTTCCGTGCTGTGTCTATTTCTCTAGGTTTAGGTTTATCAAATCCCTTCATGATTCCCATTTGAAAATGAATCAATTCAATGGGCTAATATCCATCCAGCGGTTACAGTTGACGAGTCTACTCACACCCTTCCTTACCTTCCTCGGGTTAAAGGTATATGCTACCCTTGCAGCATACAGAAATAACGTACAGATAGAGAACGGTACACTGGTTTGGTAGGCCTAACAAATTACCTCTTTAGCTGAGCAGAATGGCTGCAAGTGGAATGTAAAGGTACATGGAGTTACTGGCAATAAGTATTTAATACCTCATTCCCATAAAGTGCCAGACACTTCCCTCACTATTAACCTTCCTGCTCGTGTCTAAAGCACTCCACCTAGACAAGCGATAGTATTATACTCGAGTTAAACTGAGAATGGAAAGTTATGTTTTTGGCTTGGATGGATCAGAAGCTGCTGGCGGTGATTCAGATTCTCAATTTCGATTCGCTCGTCTGCGTCTGGTCCTCTCTTAATAAATCAATTTCTTGGTTTTTTCATGTGACACAAGGCTAGATCTTCTCCCGTCTTCTCCTCCAAGAAAATGCAATGTTGCAATTTAAAATATTAAATTATCCCAAGCTTCTCTTCTCATCGGATCATTGACTCCCCTGATAGCAATGCTCCTAATCTAAAATAGTTCTTTTCAATTCTCAAAGTCGGCACGCACACAGAACGTCCAAGAGCCGACTTGTCTGTCTTTTCCATCAAACGTTCAAGCAATGCAATTCTATCAATGTGTATTCATGAAATAAAAATATTTCAAGAGTGAATAGAAAGGATTTCCATTTGCTTCGGTTAGCTATAGTCCCATAACTTTCCCCTGGTATCTGGAGTCTGTAGATATTATTTGTATTGTATACTTCTGTCTGTTTCTCTCCCTCTCTCTCGGTTCTATTGAATTGTCCTACTTTTATTGTATTCATGGAGGAGGTTGAGTAGCCATAGTATCCTTGAATAAAATGAAAAGTTGTTTCTACGCTGCTGTAATTATTATACTCGGGTTCTGCTGGAAATATGGGAGCTGACAATAACGCTCAATGTTGCTGCTAATGGAATGAGAACAGGAGATCAGAGATGATGCGCCTCCAACTGCTGAAGCTTACACTTTGGTGGAGTATAAGTAGAAATTTAAATCGTATAGGAGCATGAATTCCTGTGAAAGAGAGCTTTATAGAGCAACGAATAAAAAATGAGACTGGTTATAACTATTTATCATAGCCATCCTTATTCCCATGCCTATGTCAGTACTACCACGGATGTCAATCTCAATCTCGTCCTGAATGATGAAGGGTTTGAGGAATGCAATGCGATGACATGGCTATGGAAATGGAAATGATGGTATTGAAATTCTTAATGTGGTGAGGCAGCATACATCAGCTTCAGTTTATTTCGACTTGCGTTGATGTGTTGAGAGAAAGTGGTGCTTTCACTTCGGCTTCAGGTAAACTATTAGAATGGAGTTCCACTATAAAAAATCATTGAATTTTGGAAAGAACATTTTCTCAGGATAGAATTCTCAACCCCTTTTTTCTGGGAAGATGCTGAATACATGTATCGATTATGCTAGACATTATTTTCTACTTTGTCCATGTCTATAGTGTTCTTTTGGAGTGGGTGAGTTTCGTCAGTGCAGTGTGTTAGAACATGTACTTTAGCTATTTTCTCTTTAACTTATTCTTTGTGCTTCTGCTAAGCTCCAAGGAATTTCAATTATCTTGTGTGCGCCCCCAGATTTATAAGGCACAATTCATATTAACGTACAAATGCCCATATAGACGCAGTTAGTAGCTTACTTTGTACTTGCATATAGGTATGTATATTGAGTACATACTGCCATAATTGACAGTACACTACCCATAGTCACAACGGCGAGAAGAGTATAGTGGATTCTCGTTCATGGTGAAATACTTTGTATCTGTATTTCAACAGAGACTCACAAAGTGCAGCTACTTTGGAAAAAATGATTGGCTCATAAAATTTTTATAAAAACTATTTTCTGCTCAGATTGAATGTTCTCCCTTCTCCCGCGTCTCCCTTTTCAACAGCATGCTTTCACTTCTTGTGTTGTTTTCACCTTTCTTGCTCAACTAGGCACATAAATGCACACGAATTTACAATCTGCGGAAAGCTCATAATAATTATTATTAGAGATAAAATAGCGTATGCCTTCGACCTTCCACAAGAATATTCGCACAAGGCTATTAAGGGAAGCAAAAGTTTGATGTATTTATCATGCACAAGAACGATTTTACGACAAAATATTTGACGGCCCATTTTCAAATGCATAACTTTTGTAATATGGATTTTTGTTGCTTATATCTACTTATATGCATTCTTGTATTATTTTTTTATTTGCAGATGCAGAAGATTGTAAGAAGGAGAGAGTGAAAAAAAGTAGAGAAGGTAGATTCAAATCTTGTTCTCCTTGGCTACTTTGGTTCTGGTAGTGATTCGGGTGCAAAAGCTTCTGGAGCTAGTACATACTAGTGCTAGTGCAGCTGTTATTATTGTCATATGAAGGAGCAGAGAAGCAAGATGAACTTGAAATGTTGACTTGAGGCTGGCTGTCAAATAGATAGACAGGCCGACAGACGGAAGGAGGACGGACTGTACTCAGTGTGTTGATGCTGGTATTTCAGTCAGCTTGAAAAATTCAGTGAAAGCTATTCAACCAACTAAACCGACCGGCCAACCAACCAACTAAGCAGTCCCCCATCTCACTTCCCTAAAAACTTGTATATAACGAGATTATCTTGTTGTAGCAGAGTAACCCAGAAGATTTTTTTTTCAAATTGGTTTTTCTACGAGTATACATTCAAGAACCATTTTGACATACCAGATAGGCTCCATGTAGTAACAGTATGGTGAGTAAACCTTTGGAGCTTTCTACTTCAACTTCCACTTTCACTACTACAACTACTACGACTTCGACAAGAACGGCAACAACGGCCAAACCTTTCACTGTCTGTCTCCCTGCGACTCCTTCTGCAACATCAAATCCTGCCTCAGACAAACGAAAGCGGCAACAAGGACGTGTGCTTCTCCCATTTTATTCTCCTTCTGTTTCCCTTCAATGCTGATATACTATTTGAAAATGACTTGACTTCAAACTTTCCTTCAGTTGTGACACTCTCAACCTAACACCAGACAACCATAACTCATGTAACAACATAAACTCTTTACGAATGTTTCAAATAAAAAAATTTAAAATATGCATTTTTGGTGCCTCTGGAGTTGGAAAAACTGCCATAATACAAGTAAGCCATCCTTTCTTTTTATTTTTATTAGCTCCGCTGCCTACTACAGTGCTAGTTTTACTACCATTTATATCGATGTATATTTATGTACTTCTCAAAGTACTAGAGTGCACATGTCAGGAACTACAAAGGATGCAAATCTTACTTCTGCTCTGTTTACATATGGTGGTAGAGTAAGTCGTGACTAGATTCCATTAAGAAAAAATAAGTAAGTTAGTACTCACTTACATTTCATTGTTTGATTTATAATTCGACGTAGTGTTAGGTTAGCCTAAAGACTGGATAATGGCTTTGCGTCTGAATTTCCTCTGCGGATCCTTACCACACAGCAGCACAGGGATAATAGTGACTCTTTCAATTTGTCGTCCTGAAAGGAAAATAGAGTTGAGGTTGCTTTGGTTTTCAGTGAGGTTTCGGCATTTCACTTGTCTAGACAATAAATCGGCAATGCTATAGAGCATATATACGTCGACGTGCCGACTCGTCAGTGGTTTACTCAACAATCTAATCCAGATGGGATGTGTACAGGCGTAAACAAAGAAAGCGCTGGGAGCAAGAATTGATGTGACAGAGGGAATTCATGACTAAATTCATGAATACAAATAATACAAGCACGTGGTAATAAGTCATTATCGCCTTCTCTCATCTAGATTCACAACTAATGTCACGGGTAATAACATCTGAAATCTTATCTATAATTCACCTAACCAAAAATTAAATCCTTTTCTTTCTCTGCGACTAGCCATTCCATGTTAGATTGCATTCGGGTTAGATTGCATTTTACTTTCTAAGCCTCCCCAGTTCAACGGTTCAGATTCTGACAAATGTAGAGGATACCTCAGTAATCATTTTATTCCGCTCTGCGTGTCTACAGCGTACCCAGTGCGCTCTCAGACAGACTGTTAGGCTACCTACGTATACAAATACAGACCAGTTCAGTGCAGTGCAGTGGCATGGAGTATACAAAAATATAGGCTGGTAGACAAAATAACTTTGATCATCAATCCCAATCAAGTTAGAGATAAGAAAAAGGTTAGCAGGCATGTATACTGATATCTATAGCTATGTGAAGTACACGTAATTATAATTATAAAGCCAGCTACTGCTGCAGGTTCTTGGATATAATTTTATATCTGACTAGGCATGGCATCACATTCATTATTGGCCGCAGACTGCGGTCGGATTTGTGTACATACGTCGAAAATGCGTGAAGGCGGCGGTAAGACGACGTAAAGCAGTGGAAGTGCCTCCTTTGACTCACCTATAACTATTTACTTTTCACCATCATTTGGCCCTAGGGAGCCCGTCATAATCCTGGCAAGGCAGTGGGAAAAATCAAAGGGAAGAGGGAGAAGGAGATGAAATGACGCCAAGAACATGAAAATATCGAAAAGAGAAATGCATATTGGAGAAAGGGACGGACAGATAGAAAGGTAGATTTAAATTGCTGCTGACTCCGCTCTAGGCAACCGTGTCGCTCTTTTACCAGAATGAGATCAGTCTTGTCGAAATTCATATATTTAGATTTGGATTTACAATTAGGACGGGAGACGTGGATCGGGAATTGTAAGGAAACCTACGTAGAATCATGAAATCGTGAAATCGTAAAATCCTAGCCTAGATCAGTCAAAGCCGGAGCCAAAGGTGTACTAAAGCTGATGCGCCAGTTATAATTCGATCTGGAGAGTGGAAGCGGAATGAAATATATATCCTTCGCTGACACTGACGTGAAATGCGTCTATAATTCCATAATTCGGGGTCTGCCATGTCTTTAAGTACGTAGTTGAGTATTTCCAGTAAAACCCGTACAATCTGCCTCTGCCGTCTACAGTAGTAGTAATATTCCTTGTCTTAGTATTATCACCAAAGCAGGTATCTTCTTCAGTTCTTCCGCTCCCATCAAGCAGTCCCACCAATTTATGACTCAGACTTGGGCTCCTGAATAAAAGATTCTCCAGACAAAGCTCTGCACTCAATGACTCAATGACTCAATAAACAATTTTAGAGGTTGCTCTAACGTTGGCTGGATATTCAAAGGGTATCTAGCAATTAGCATCTATGGAGTCGTTTCTACATCGCTATACGTACAACTTGTGATCCCCTTGGGATAAGTAAGATGGGATTATTAGATTTGCTTACAACTGCACCATCGAGGGATTGAAGTGGGAGCTATAGGAGAAAGCAGTATGCTTCTCTGTAGGCGCTATACTGAAATGCCGCGTGGGAAATGGGGAGTAGTGTAGATTTGCAGTAAAAGGAGTCTTCTGTAATGTAATACACTATAATATAATCATGGCGATGGCAAATGACTAGAGTTATGTATGTACCTCCATAGAATTAAGTACAGGAGGCTTCACCATATAATTAATAGAGTTATACGGAAACAATACGATACCATAAGACATGTATATCCAAACACCCAACAAATATAATTATAGCATTACAGAATTATTGAGGCCGCTCGTGAGCATTTGAGAATGAACACTATTACCAAATTAAACTCGATCGTATTATTATAATTAACTAATAGACATCATACCATTACAGACATGAAGGAGTAGGTATGTAAATGTAATTTAAGTGTGTTAGGACGTAAGTACCATTACCTTGTTAAGTACATTTTTGTTTCTTGTATGAAAATGAAAAATCCAAAATAAAAAGAATGATTCAAACTAAAATTTTCAGCAATTCGCAACGAATATTTTCCCTGAAGAGTATTGTGCAACGGTGCGGCCCGTGGTCCATTCGCAAACGGTGATGCTGGACAGTCGAGTGTATCAATTGAAGATCTTAGATCTTCCCCCCATCACGACTTTCCCACAGGATTCCTTAGAGGAGTGGAATAGTGGTGTGTCGATGAGAAGTGCTTCCGCCTACCTCCTCGTCTACGACGCCTCCAACCTGGACACCTTTCAACACGTCAAAGCTCTCAAAGAGCAAATCTACGAGTCCCGGGACATGCACAACGTCCCCGTCCTCATTGTTGCCAATAAATATGACTTGATTGCTTCCTCCGTGTCCACGTCAACGACCTCCTCGGGCTCCTCCTCAGGTCCCCCCTCCTCCTCCAGCTCGACGGAGTCCAGGGAGAGACGGGACATCTGCTCCATGGTACGGAAGCAGTGGAAACTCTCCCACTTGGAGTGCAGTGCAAAGAACAATTGGAAAATCATTGCTCTTTTCAAAGAGATCACTCGGCTCTGTGACATCCTCGAGAATACCCACACGAAAGAAAACATTCATTTGTCTCACATTGAGAGCTTCCATCCTCTTCATCGACAGAAGTGTGCCATCAGTTGACTAAAGCTTTCCCCCAAGTCTTCCCCACCAACAGCAAAGTCATCCAAATCCAAACAACAGCAGCAGCAACAGCAGCAGCAGCACTCCCAAACGCCCCCACCAAAACCACGAAAACAGCAGCCAAAACGACCGGGCACAGAAACACCGCCGTAGAGGAACAAAAGGGAAAGCAGACGGAGAAACCACACCACACTCAATAAATATATAGAAATATACTTCTAATCGTCGTGCCAACTGTGTTACTACACTCTACGTGTACTTTACAACTCGTACCTTATTTCATTCGCCGTCTGTTTCCCCGTGGTTTTGCGGCTCTGATGCTGGGTCTCAAGACTTGAGTCTCAAAGCCTCCTTCTCATCCCCACCACACAACGCACATCTCCATCAAACACTGAACAGTAAACAGTCCAGTAGTCAACAAAACAAAGGAGAGCAAATCTCCAAAAGATGATCCCTTTTCTACATACAAGCTATTTCTGGAATATGCCTCAGTCTTCGTTGTCTGTGTTTAGGGTGTGTGTGTTTTTGCCAGACATTTCCATAAACGATTTTAAGAAATTTAGTGCCATGCATAGCCAGCAATGCCATGCCATATACAGTCACACGATAAGTACTACCACTACAGGAAAAGAAGACAAAAATACTATGTACATAAATGTAAACTACATTTTGGAAATCTGGCGGGGTAGTTACTATTATGTATGTATGTACTGCCACAACTGATTCTGCATTAAGTATACATACTATAGTGTTGCGTTCATGGCCATGTACTTTCCCTATATAGTGAAATTTGCAGACATGGAATTACTGGGTTAATGTCCCGGAGAGAAGGAAAAGAAATCTTGTGTAAATGTGTGTAATCGTCAAAGACTTAACAAGATGAAACTAATAGGTTCCTTATGTAACTACCGTAATCATCATCATTGTCATTACTTTCCCATCATCGCTCATTTTTCAACGCTATCCCGACTACTAAGCTACTTCACTGCGACTGCTTCCGTTATACTTTAGCATTGAGCATCTGTACTTGTGCATGTGTGCTGTGTCTACTACAAGAGAATAGCACTCGGTAATAAGTCCCTATAGCACTGGCACGCAAAAAATGGGAATTTTCGAGAGAATAATGGATGGAAGAGGGGGAAAAAAGGTAGAGACTTCTAGACAAGACAGGGGAAAAAAATTGGAAAAAAATTGATTATGTATCTACAGGATTGCATGATGTGATGTGATGTGATGTAATGTAATGTAGAGTAGTGTACTGTACGAGCGAACCGAGCCCTTCTCATTTGAGTTTCTCCCTACAGCACCAGCTGATTTATTACAATACGATGAGATGAATGGATCTATTATTCAAGTACCTATAGCCCAGGTCATAGGAGCGTAGAATCTAGAGTTAGCCTAAGAATACAACTATGAGTTTCCTATGTCATAATAGTAAGTATAAAAGGAAATAGAAAAAAGAAGAAGGGTATATATAGATAGACATTATAGACATATAGACATTGACAAGCATGAAATTACTCAAATTAGGAAATAGAATAAACGGAGTAAAAGTTATGACAGGAAAGAAATCAAAGGGAAAAATTCTCACAAATCTAATATAATTCAGCCCTCCTTTCTCCGCTCTTTTTTCTTTTCCTTTGTTCCCCATCTCGCCTTACTATGAACTACCAACTAGGTATATATATTATATAGGTATATTACGAAATTATAAAATTATTAGTCAACTCTGAATTAGAAAATATATACTTACCGACCTACCGACTTAAACCTCCACATATTCCCATATATTAACTAATGATCGACGGCAGCTTTGAGTGAAGATATTTTTATGCGGGGAGAAACAATGAAAAAAAATATTTAAAAGAACAGCTGACTAGTGAGATAATATACTTTTGAAGAATGTTAGATGGTAAAGGGATAACTAATAATATTTATGATTCGTCTTGGGTCTTGGTACCTTTATCATCAAGCTTTTTTTAGTCTTTCAACTCATGCTATTCTAATATATGTACATAGTTAACATTCATCGAAGTAACGGTACCTACCTATCCAAACCTAAAAATCAATGAAGGAACTAAATAAATGATAAGATATGAAACTAGAATACTAAATTAAAAATGGGAAAGTTAAAAAACTACCGGATAATACAACCTCATGAGTCTTATGATTAGGATTGTAGGATAAAGATTATTTATTTTCTATGTATGTAGCAGTTCCATCAAATTGTTGTAAATTAGATTATATCGAAAAATCCTTATCTCTAGACTACTTAAGACATTAAATAAATGGACAAAATTGACATGTGGATTGTCTAAAGTCTTTAGTTTCCTATCGTAGCATTAGGTGTAGACTGTAGACACGGAATATTTAATCGATCTTGTTCAAGAGTCAACTCTACTCAACTCAGAAGACGTCACGAGAGTCGAGACGGTGGCAGCCCATGTCAGTCACAGAAATATACATACAAGCTTAACAAGAAATAAATATTATGCATAAATTCAACAAATATAAATATAAAATATCTACATACCTGCATCAAATTACCTACATATATAATTATATTACAATGAAAACAGGAAGTCACTATTATTTAATATAGGAACTATTTCTGGCGGCAACCATTTGCTGATCACAATCAGTTAAACTATGAATTTATGAATAAGGGCTAAAAAAATGGAAATGAAATCATACTAGTATAGTAAAAGAATAGTATATATCTACTAATTCTAGCACAGAAATGTAAGGAATATATTATTGTATGACTAATAGTTATGTATACATACATGATTTAAACTAAAAGCAAGAGCTATTAAAGAAACTGAAAAATGATGCTAGGAAATAAATAGTGAAATAGTGAGAGGTCTATATATATATATGCATATACCTATATAAAAACTCGGATACAATGTAAAAGAGATACCTTCAAAGAAAGAGATTTAAGGATGATATTTTGTCATGGCTATCGCATGGCCATTTACTAATAGTCTTCAAATATTAAACAGGGGACGGCATATAGTGGTAAGTGTAAGTACATCGGGGTCAAAGTTCATTTTTTCTTAAAAGTAATCTAAATACATGGACAATTGGATGAACTTGGGCCAAATTACATTATTTTAAAAATAGTAGTAGTACTACATATTATGTATGTAGGAGTGGACTTGAGACACCCTGTTTTTGTTTTTCAGAAATGGACTTTGCCCACTTTGCATTTACACCGACGATATGGGTTTCCCTAGTAATCTTGTTTGTATGACTGTGTTAAGTGACCACGTCACATTAATTATATAATATATATTTTGTTTGTAATTTTGTTTTTGGGCCACTTCCTATATGAGAACACAGTGTATATATATGTATGTATTACGTATAGAATCTTACGTCTTTGTGTTCACCCACATAAGTCCCTGTACTACTAGTAAAAAATACTTCAAAATACATATTAAATTGTTAAATGATGATAGATTAGAAGCTCAATTATATCTTAAAAATGAATATTTCAATGTGATATGCCCACTTTCATAATTACCTACATCTAATCGAATCAATGTAAACCTAACATTTGATTTAAAAACATCTTCAAACAGAGTTTACACACGTTATTACTATGACCTGTTTCAAATTATTCCAAGGATTGATTCGGATTCGTGCAATTGGCAATTGTGTGTCAATTACTACAGTATATTGCATGTCTCTTACTTATCATTTCTATAAATTGACACTAGGTACAAGGAAGTTATATATTCCCCTAGTTTTGTAAAATGAAATCATTGCATTGTGGCCAAGGAAGTCAAACTTGCTAAATGCTACAAGTATGTGTATAGGTATACATATTATATATATTATATTATGCAAGATGCAATCAATCAATCAAAAATTACAAAATTAATTACACTAGAGCATAATACCTACATATACATATAAGGAAGACATAAATTTGTTAATATTCTATTGAATGATGAGAAAATTGTACACAAAAGTTGGCTATATTTAATAGTTTAGTCGAAAAAAAAATACATATGCATACATGCAAAACTAACTGCACGCGTATCTAATTTACATTGCTACCTAACTAAACATGTTGACAGGTCTGCAGTTGTTTCCATGAAATATTATCAAATGAAACCTTGCTCTCATTATGTAAATCGACTACAATCTCCCCTCAAATAAAAGTCAGCTTTTAGCTCTTTATTTATATCGAATAGTGGAGCGGGAAGTTGGAGATGGAAGGAATGAGGAATAAAATAAAAATAAAAAGTCAAGAAATTCTACTTCTGTTTGCTACCAGAATATAAAGGATCATATATAGCGTATAGTTAGGTATTCCCTGCTAGAGTACCTATACATATATCTACCTACATACATAATGCATGGAAATAAGGAAATAAACAAATAAAACTGCGTAGGCATATAGCCATGGACCTACCTACATACATATATCCATCTATTATAACTCGACTCGCTTTACTATATACACCCATACATATGTGACTACTATAAATATTGTAACTTATTATGTACAAGAAGAGCAGGCCAGAGGAAGACGAAATTATGGAGTTAATAATAGACATATAAATTATATATATATATATAAGATGATGCCTGTCTATCTATAGATATATCTACACAAATAGTGTATACACACTACGACAGAACCACCAGATATTCTATAAATAAATAAACAAATAATCTAAACAATAAAAAGGAAGCATCCTTGTAAATTGTTGTGAACACCAACACCACGCATAAGATATAAGAGACGAAATAAGAAAAATAATCACAAAAATACGATACACATTGTTGGCATTTGCAATAAAGAATCAAATCAAATAAAAACAAGATAATTTTTTTTTGCTTTGAATACAACTACTGAAGATGCTTCAAGGCGAAAGGTGGTCCAGATTATTTATGCGCATTCACACATTTCTGTATTGTTTACTTTTATTTTATTTCGTGTCATCAAAAAGAAATCATTCTGATGTATTATCATAGCATGTATTTTTGGAATGCACTTTTTATTTTTGGTTTTGCTGTTGTTGATGTTGATGTTGTTGTTGGTGATCTTTGGACTGATGAAAGGACCTGAAGGAGATAAAAATGGGACAAAGTGTGCACGTGTTATGGGTGCGGAACTATGGAATGACCGCGTGCCATTTTTACTGTCCTTATATCTACTCTATGAATATACATATGTATCTCCCATAATTCTGACTGTTGACTGTTGAAAATCTCGACCATCTTTCCATCTCTGAGGACGAACAATAATGTTTTCTTAATTCTATGTAATATTCCTTATTTGATTTGACTTACTGTTAGAAAGGGAATCCTGGCATCCACCCTTGTTTTCTTTTCTTTTGACTTTTCCTTGTGTGCATAGGTACATATGTACCTAGGAAGATACATACTTTCCGTGTTGGGCGGCTAGGCGAGTTGTTGTTGTACATTCCATTCCATTGTGTGTCTTTATGGGAATGTTTCATGTGTCTTACAGAATAATCCCAAGACCCTATGAAGAGACTGGAGCACTTAAAAACGCAAGTGAATTGAAATCATTGGAATGTAAATGGAGATCTTCATATATCTTATGTTAGTATATGGATCCCAGAATACAGAAAGGACCGGGAATAATTTTTGTAGCATAATATACATACAGTTGGTCGTTGAAAGTTGCAAGTTTACTTTTACACAGTTAGACGAAATGTAATTACACTTTATCATTTGATTTTATTCTTTGACTCTAGAGACTATTTGGGAGAATTTTAAGATAAAAAGTCCTTTTTTATCTATACATCTGTGTGTGCCTCTCCGGAATCTAAATCTTGAACGGTACTGTGCGCTAAGGGGGAAAAGGCTCAGGGATGAAAGACTAGAAAGAAAAGTTTGAAAGGGACAGACATCAAGACTTGTACTTGTTTCATTGGCCAGCTGAGGGAAGTTGTACCACTTGGGATGCGATGGCTTGAGCCTTTTCCTTTTTGTGTCTTTTTCACTTTTGTACTTTAATGGAGCAATTACATTCCTCACTTTTCCTCTACTTTCTCTACTAGGCTCTTGTACTGATAGACGTACCATGGTGTACAATCGTTCCCCTCCAAAGAATACATAAGCAGCCCTTAATATAGGTACTTGAGGGCTTACACGTACCAAATGGAGTGTAGGACATCCGCATTATGTACGTATCCGTCCCATCCTCTGCGTCTGTCCGTCTGTACTGTGTGGAAGTTACAAGTTGGAGTCAAAGTGGCGTGCTCCATACATTCATTCATTCATTCATTCATGCTGCTCTGTATCTGGAGAAAGCAGCAAGACATGAATAAAACTTTCATTGTTTCAACATGACATGACATTATTATTATCGTGCCGGATCTAATCTTATACGATTCATCTTTAATACTTTTCCCCATGGGCCTCTGTCTCAATTCCTATTTTATGATCCCATCCATAACCGTGGAAGGTGGAAGGCAGGTCTGTGCGTACGTAGGGACTCGTATCTTTATAGCTATGGAGATGCAGATAACAAATAGCAATAGCAATGGACGGATAGGACAGTGTGTAGAATGGGCAGGAAGATAGGAGAAATGAGAACAACATTTATAACTCTATCCTCCCTTTACTTCTTCCATTGTCCCTTTTATTCCTTTCCTTTTGCTACTTTCCTTCCTTCCTTATTATTACTCCAAGATGCGTAATAATTTAAAAATGATGATGAGGCCATCAAATCCGCCAAGTTATAATCAGATTTTTTCATTTCCCATCAGTCCTTTCACAGTTCATACAGAGATGGAATCGTGCAGGTTGACACATTGCACTAGCAGGCAAGATCAAGTCAATGATCGGATTAGGACGTAGGAAACAAATTCGTTCACATCATGTCAATTCCACTTTAAGAACTTCCGTCTCATCATCACGCTCACGACTCTCATCACCCTCATCATCAAAATTGATCAGATCTTTTCCTGCCTCGGAGAGTTTGTATTTTATAGGCACATGCTGGAAAATGGAAATCTATACGACATTCAGTTTAAAAAATAATCCAATAATATCGAAAAGATTGACTTAATATTTTTCCTCGATCAACTTGAACGTCAAGACTAGACTGTCATTTTTATTTCAGTTTAAATTTCTCATTTCCGTGAGTGATGATGGAAGAGATGGTAGAGATGGTATGTACTTGTTTTGTCTTGTTTTCTATACTCGTAAGCTTCAATATAAGTCTCCGCAGTGGCTACGTCATTTCCTTTTATTTCATTTGAAACCGGGTGGGAGGAGAAGGATTTATATTTGTGGGCGGGTGAACTAACGTTATCAAGTACGTATGGGTGGATGGAGAGGACTCGGAATCTGATGGCTGTCTGCCTTACCCTCTCTTTCCTCTGTTTGAGTTGGCAATGACAATCATAAACATTATACGTAAAACTGACGTAGGCCCATTATGACTATGTATAATTCTAGATTGTAATTTCCGACGAGGTAACGCGACAATAATGTTGTCGAGGTTGGAACAAAACACATCATACACTACGAAAAAACTAAAAACCTACAGTCATATTTGCTAGTATTGTATGTTGTTACATAAATAAAAAGGTTTTTGGATTTGCGTAGAGCATAAAAAATTTGCTCGCTAATCCTTTTCCTTTTGAACTCGTTGGTATTTTAAGTTTTTGTTTTATTATTTTAGTGCATATTTTTATTTTGAGTACAATTGACAGCCGGTTTACAGGCCTTTGGCATGGCATTTACACTATCTTTTTTTATATTTCACTAAATTATGTACATGGCTATTGGTACAGATTGAAATTGATGTTCTGATGCTATGGTTTTCTCTGGCTTAGCTGCTAGCTAACAACTACTAGTTATT
>JAQFZC010002250.1:0-24066 GCA_034695205.1 Dicyrtoma fusca | reverse complement strand
TGCACTACATAATAATTAAGAAGAGACAAAGAGAAAAGGGCGACAAAAGAGAGTGTGCCAAAAGAAACTACATTTTTATGTTTAATTGGTTTTGGTTTTGGTAATCCAGTTCAAGTTCACCCACGTTCATATACAATAAAAAAAATTACTATGTATAACTTTAGGAAATTTAAGGAAGAGATTTATTAATTATTATACAACGTCCTTTGACTATTATAAAATTATTGTAAAAAAAAAAGATTTTTGAAATGAAATTTTGAATTTTCACATTTTTTTTTTATGGGAAAGCTTTCTTTTTTGTGAAATAAAATTAGTTCAAATTGAATGAATGTGGTACTACTACTACTGCGATGATAGGGTACATTGTACGAATTACGAATACGACAAATGTTCGTGTGGATGTTTAAATGAAATTATTATTATTGTATTGGAGTTAATCAAATTAATGTGTAATAATTTAATCAAACACTGTATGTATTAAAGCATTCCAAAGTTCCAATTTTTGTTCCAAGCTTTCCCCAGTTTTTTCCATACCTTGTTCACTTTCGATGATTTTTTTTTTATAAAAGCTTTTGAATTTTAGATTTTTTAAAATTTTAATAATTATTATTATTATACAATGTACTACAATAATACCTTGTATAAACATGAAAGTAATGGATAATGGATACACAAGCCCATTTTTGATTTTTGTTGTTGTTTTTAATGTAATGTAGCCCTTTACATTTTGTAAAAGAAAAAAAAAATAAGCTCAACTGTTGCAACTATGTAAGTATGTGCTGAGTTCTGTGTTGTTTTGTACCTATATGCTTGACTGGCTAACGGCTCATTAATAAATAATTAAGGATTCAATTAATTCAAAAATATCAAAATTATTGGAAATCGTTCTCGTTTGGAATGTTACAATGTTTGTTAAAAATCACTCCTATTATGATTATGATTGTTAATGGATTGCTGTCTTTGCTGTGTGTGTGTGTGTGATAATTATTGTTATTGGTTCTGATTGTTATTGATTTTGATTAATAGACTAAATTATTGTTGTTGCTGTTCTGATTATTGAGTATTAGATGAGCTTGCAGTGTGTGTGTGTGGTGCGAAAATGGCGGTTGCGGGTAGGATAGGTAATTAAGTGTATAATTATAAATTACGTTTTAATTAGAGTTAAGGCAGCGTTTGAGACGCCCATACCCGCAGGTTGGTTAGTAAAAAAAACGAACGAAACTGGCGATAAAGGTTATAAAAAACGCGTACACATGTACCTTATTATGTAGCATGCATTGATGTGGCTGAGGGGGGAACTGCGTTCCCTTCTCTCCCCGCCCGTCAGTCATTCTTAAGTTTTTCAATTTTTTTTTTGTTTCATTTTTTTTTTTAATTTATTCACTTATTATTTGCATTAACATTATTATTATAATAATTCCAAAATTTGGTTTCGGTTTTTTTTTTCTAATTATTTTTGAGGTGGTGGTTGTACGACTTTGAGTACAGTTTCGTTTTTTGGTGCTGCCTGTGTTGTAAAATGGATTTAGTATGAGCGAACAATTTACAAATTAATTGTCTTTAAATTAATTCTAAATTATTGATTGAGTATTCGATTTCCACATTATTTGTTGGAGCTGTAGATAGTAGTAGTAGTTTAGTACTGTGTTAATGTTTATGGTCAATTTGTTTTGATGAGATTGCGGTGGTGTGCGTGTGCTGTTCATGCATTGATTGTTGATTGTATAGTGACTGCGTCACTTCATTGTTATATTACATATTATTGTCTGTTCTGTTATTGTTGATGTGAGCATGATTTAAAGTGGTGGTTGTTGTTATGGTCTATTTTGTGGCTGAATATAATTGTTGTTCTTGTACTCTTAAAATAGTCTAGTTAAGTACTTTTGGCAATTATTTTGTTAATATCGTTGTTATTGTTAAGTAATCGTTGTCGTTTTACTATGATTGTGATTGGGCATGGGGCAATTAAGTGTAATATAATATATAATTAATAATAATAATTTTAAATTAGATAGTTCTACTAGCTCTTACTCTGTCATCTGTAATGTACGGAAATATGACGTAAGTAAGTAGTAGTTGATACAGAGAAATATAACAAATCAAAAACCAAATCAAAAAACAAATGTGTACAAGCAATGGCGTGATTAGGAAACAGCTAAAACTGATTCAAATATGTAACAATATTTTTGAACGTTCAAATTATGAATTGAAATATTAGAATTCTGTGAGTCAGATTTTGTAAAACACAAAGAGAACGTACGTGATGGTTGAGTACATTACAAATCGATGATGAAGGTTGTGGCATTGGAAAATATTTAATTTCAATTTAATTATTATTATTGTTATCGTTATTGTTGTTATTATATTTTTATTTATTTTATTGTTGATTGTGGGCCAGTGTAGGTTGTGTGTTAGTGTGTGTGTGTGTGTAGTAGCGTACTTACACACGCTTTGTTTTCGGTTTATTAGCAGTTAGTATAAAAATTATATTAAATTGTTGTTTAAACAATAGTAGTAGTTGAATTATTATTGAAATGGGATAGGGGATAGAAATGCCGGTAATTTCTTTATTCGATTTCGCTAACGTAAGTAATTATTAATTTAGAACTCGTAAGTACATAATAATATATTTAAATAAAAGTTGGAGATAGGTGATAGTGTGGAGACAGATAGTCGACTTGCTCGTCAAGGAAACAATCTAAAGATGAAATAATGATTGAACTCAATGGTGCTACTAAAATAGTTTAGTCTAACTTCACACACAAATTGTAAAGCCCCAATCTCCTTTTTTTTCGAGTCTTTATTTAATTTTGTAAAAGTTATAATAATTACACACATATTTTCGGTTCTGTTCTGTGTTGGAATGTTGAAGTTGGAATTTAGCATCGAAACTTTAGCACTTGATTGAGAATTGGTGAAAAAAAATGACAATTTTACGATGAAAATGATGACTTGAGATTATTGGAGTGAATGCTGAACAATGAAGTTGATTAATAATTTAGTTTTAGTCGATTTTTAGCCTTAAAAGGGAATTATTATGTTTGTTATTATTTATTTGAGTGTTTGTTCGTTTTTGTTTTGTTTTTTGTTTTGTTTGAACGTGTGTCAGCATCTTTAGTTTTGCAACTAACTGTGTTTTAGTGTGAAGAAGTGTGAAAAATTGGAATTGACTAGCGGTTGTGGGATTTCGTGCCTTTTTTTTTAATTCTATGTAATCATTACCGTATTTGTCAATCATAATTATTATGTTTTTCTTTTGTGGTCTTGGGTGGTCTCATTTGTTTTCGTGTGTCGTATGTCAACGGTGACTGTGACAGGGACAGCGAGTGACAATGACTGACTCACAGCAGTTTCTTTGGAGGGAACTTTTATTATATTATATGAATTACATTGTTATAATAATTATATTATTATTATTACTATTATTGTAAATACACACATTCATACATTTTGTACATAAATAAATTACATAATAATTATTATTGTAAATATATAAGTTAGAGTATTAAGTTTTAAACATTACTTACGTAGGCTGCTGCTGCTGCTTTTGTCCTTTTAATGCGGAAATAATGTCAATAGTGAACATGTTGAGTTGAAAGGGTGAAAATGTTTTGTTTGTGCTTGTTAATTATTAATTATTAATTATTTTAATTAAAACACAAATTCTAAAAACTGAAATTAATTGGGACTTTGCAGTCGTCTGGTGTGAGATTACTCAGATTACGATCACGATCACAATCATATACGATTCACAAAGACACACCAATAACAGTAAACAGAGTAAATTGATAATCATACAAAGTATTGTGAAATTAAGGTCGGTTACTAATTGAGTTATTAAACAATATTTAAAGTTATTGATATGATGGACAATGCAAAAAACAAAAAATTGTGAAAATTATATATGCCAAGACAGTGTGATGATAGGAAGTAAAAAGAAAAAACGGAATACTGTTAACGTGTTAACAGTGAACTGGAAAAAATTTAAAATATTTAAATCCCGTGGCTGTGATTTATTATGTGTACGACGGATATTTACGAAGCTACGATACGATATGCAAGAGTGACAGACCTAAGTACATACATAAATATATATATATATATATATTTTATGTAATTATTTTGAGCTATCAAATTCAAAATTTCAAAGTTATTACAAATTCAAATGATAGCTAAAAGAAACTTGTCATATACTAAAATATAAATTATTCTAATATGCTGTACAGTACTGATACAAACAGAACGAATCTAGTAAGAATATTTATTGGATTTTGAGAGTGTTTGCCTCTGCAGTGGTTATGACCGTGCATTTGTGTGGAACATGAAAACGCACAACAGAGAATTAAAAGTAATTAATTATAATAAATTATTACGTATTCTATTACCTATATACCCATTATGGTAATTAGAACAAGAAGGGGGGAACGGCACAACTTTGCTAAATTCGAAAAATTATATTTTAAATTTAAAAAATCGAAATCGAACTTATGGCAAATTTTTTATTACACGATTAGATTACGATTAAACTATTTTACCAATGTACCCTCACAAAGGTTTGTAATAGGATAAAATGTAATCATCATTATTATTGTGAGGAAGACGAAAGACAAGATAATTAAAAAATGAGTTTAAAAAAAATAACAATTATTGAGATCGAGAATTAGTGTGTGTGAATTCAATGGGATTTAAAATTGATTAGATATACATTTTGTGTCAGTGTTGGGTGGTTGGATGTTGGATGGATTATATAAAATATGGGAAAACAAGTTAATGTAATTAATTAATTAAATTAATTATAATACTTTGTATTCAAGTAACTCAGATTAGATGGTTTGATTGGAGTATATGTGATGACTATATGAAAGAATTATGATGATTACTAATTAATTTTTAAATATTTAATAATGGTACCGTACTGTATGCTTGCATTCCTTCCATATCGGTCGTGATATTCAAACTCTATACATAGATATAGGTAATTAATTATTACTTACATTTAATTAAATAGATTTAATCGTCCTTGCATTGTCATTTGTTTTTGTGTTACTGTTATCCTTAAATAGTTCAAATATATATAGATATACCTATACATACATAATACATACATACTTCCTCCAGTTCTACACACAAGTTGTGAAATTCTTTCAAAATCCCCAAATTATTCAATATAATTGTACAAGTAATTATTATTACTTGGAATTTGGAATTAAAAGTAGAATTTTATTATTGCGCTTTATGTATCTAATATACACAATTTGAATTCACGTTTTTAGGGCTACTTTACAATAATAATTACGATTCTTTTATAATAATTAGGTACTATATATTTATTATATAGTTGTTCGTTTCGGAATCAAAATTTCTGGGATGTTTTATTTATAATATAATCAAAAATATTGATTAAAGCATAATCTTAAAAACAATAATTCAATCACAGGAAATTTGAGAATTCAAATACAAACTCAAAATATGAACCAAAAATACCATTGTAGAAGATAATATTATTTGGATTTAAGTTATGAGCAATTAATGTCAGTTGTTGTTTTATGTAATAAAAATACAAAATAATAATGTATTAAGGACGTACTAAGTAAGTTACAGAAGTTAAAAGTTATTATACTACGTAATCAAACGTGAGAAATAATGTCTACAATAATAATTATATATTTCAAGTAATAAAAATGAATAAAATGTCATATCTACTATAAGTTATCAAATACAGATGTATCATGCACTTAAGTATATGTACGTACGTCTACGTCTGGTCTGGTATAGCACGGCATAATGGTATTGTATTATTACAATTTTACGATTACATAATATTCATGTATAAATAATTTAAAAGACTAATAATATAAAAATAATATAATGGTAAATTATTCTTACTTATACCCATATTATTATTTAAAATCAAATTTGCAAAAAAAAATCATTTTAAGACTACAAGTCAGTATAGTTGTATAGGCTGTTGCTAGTGTATAGAGTCACAGTGTATCAATACTATATCTGTCTGTAGTAATTTTATTATAATTATAGGTACTATGATTATAGTGATTACATATAGTAAGTATTTAAGTACTTACGAGTAGACTTACTTTTAGCTATAGCGGGTTGGTTTATCTATACAACAATATATGTACGTATAAGAAGAAATATTGTAGTGCATAGAAAATCAATTATTTACAGATTAGAGTAAGGAGGTATGTATCTACATACGGAAATATATAAAAAAAACATATTTTAAAAAAATGTACTCGAATTTTAAAGGAAAATATTACATGCTATTCTTTCTATGTAAGTACTATACATATACATATATACCTAACTGTCATTTTAATTTAAAAAAGAAAAGAAAAAAAAACAAAAGATTTCGTCACAGAGAAATGTCTGTATACATATAGGTAAGGAATATGTGTACATTTAAGGAAAATATTATCAATAATATTATAAAATATCAAGTTTATCAATATGAATATATTATCAGTGGTATTGGGAGTAAAGTAAATAAAATAAAAATATTATATTGTCGTTACATAATAATTATCGACTAGATTACTGGATTATTTCGCCAACTCTTTCATTAATCGACACGGGTGGACTACTAGAAACTAGAAGGGAAAGGTCATAGGTCACATTGCTATATAATTATAGGCACATCATACTCATTCAATTCTTACTTAGTAATTACAATTACATACTTAGTACATAATTCCATACATCCATGCAGATGACTTTTAAAAGATAGATCACTTTGAAAGAAAGATACTTTAGTTTAGGTACAAACCAGAACAGATTGCTTCTGGTTCTGCGTTAATTGACGTACTAACTTATATATTTGTGTAATATTATACCCATTAAGTTCATTTCATGAATACTAATTAATTATTATTAATTATTAGAGAAGTTATTGGAGGACTCAGCTACAGGGATGCATCTACATTTTGTAGTAGGTATATCTAGTAACTAAACTAATTTTAACGGGTTTCTTATTACAGATAAAATGGTTATAGATATCGGTGTATAGCTATCAATATATTTTCGATATATTTCCGTGTTCTATCGTTACAGTAAGCTACTCAGATCTGCTCAGGTATTTTTAAGGTGATTTTGGTTTGATAGTAAAAAGAAGAGGACAGTTGACTTTCTTTTCCTTCTATTTGTGACTTTCTACAAAAGCAGAATCCCCAGTTTCCGTCAAAGTACACAGGGCGTACCTTGCAGACACTTACAATGCTCGCTCAAGTCAACGTTAAATTTCAAAGGTTCAATCAAAGTCGAGTTGACGACTTTGAATAGGTAATTGAAAGAAGGCCGCTGGTTCTGGATAGTAACTATTATACTAGTTGTAAGTAGGTAACCTATTTAATTAAATAATTAGACACATACTTATCTACGTACAATATTATAATTCATATTACTTTTTAATCATATTCAATGACAATATTAGTAATGTTTAGCTCAATGTGGAATATTTGCTGCCTTCAGAGGAGATGTCCACGGTGCTCCCTGAGTGGTGATGGCTGCGGCTCAGACTTTCTTCTGCTGTGTCTTCCGTGTCCGACGGAATTACGTTCCATTCCTGTTGCTGCTGCTGGATTCCCTGTGACAATCAAATGGAACAATTATACTCAGAATGTCTCACTATCCAGTAGTTTGAAGCAGTAACATGCATTTTGAAATGACTCAAGCTGTCACTAATAATAAGTCACTGTAATAAGTCCCAACAATCAACTTTTACCCATGTGTTTATAAAAATGTAAATACTGCACTTTTACTTCTTAAGTAAGTATACTCACTAATACTCAGTAAGCTTATTGAGAAAGTTATACACACTACCATTTTACTGTTTTTGAAAAGTATAAATAGCAGTAACCATTTTTGAAAAGTGCAAAAGTGGTATTTACACTTTTTATAAACAGAAGTAAAAAGTTGATTGTTGGATGTAAATGACACTAAGGGGATGCTGGACCGCTGTCAAAAAGGTTTTAAGCAAGGGCTGGACTATTACGTCACAATGCGTCTTCGCCCACGATACACGACTGCAAATAAGAGTAGTACTTTGTCATGTTCTCACTCACTTTTTTCAGGTAGGACAAATGTGCGAGGACAGAGTCTTTGGAACTATGATTGGACGCGGAACTGGAGTCGGAAGAGTAGAGCCAGCGAATAGTTGCCCTCCGTCTCTCGGACAGCAGAGGGTCCTTATAATTGTCGTAGCCTGTGCATCCTTGAGAGTCTCCCTGACCTTCCCCATGACCTTGAACATGGCCGTAAATCTCATCTGGATTGGACGGAAGCCTCACGTTAAACTCGATAATTCCCTTCTCTGACAGCTCGCTGTCCCTCGCAGAGATCTGAGCTTGGACATCCTTATTGTTGATGACGTAGGAGATGAGCTTCTCCCTCTTGGACAAGTCCGTGTCCTGCGTGGAGGGTCGGCGGAGATTTTGAACTGTCACATCCCCGACACTCCCCCGCGCACTCCCGATCTCCATCTGAGGAATTAATTTCAGGTTGTCATAGTCGTAGTCCGGGAGGTGGAAGGAGCGGTAGTCCGCCATCACTTCCAACGTCGTCGTTCGGCCGGAGACTCGGGGCCGGGCTGGGACGGTGGTTGTGGGGGAGGAGCGATGGTTTTCGAACTGAGGGGAGGGGGAGGGGTGTGGGAGGGCGGGGACGTGTTTGGGGAGGGGGATGGGGTAGGGGTAGATCGGCTCGCCGTAGAACTCAAGGTCTCGCTCCCGCTCCTTCACTTTACCGCCCGTCTCACCCCCAACAGAGGCGGACACGGACACGGACACAGACGCAGAGTCCTCCTCGTCATCTTCTTCTTCTTCCTCGTCAGCCTCTTCGGCTTCTTCATGATCCTCGTCCTCATTTCCGTCCTCCTGATGCCTGTCACCATGTCCGTCCCGGTCACGGTTCTCGTCCCCGTCTGGATTACGATTGTGACCACTGCTGTTGTGCATCTCCTGAGGCTCCACTTCCGCGAAGCTGTCATTGTAAGTGTCATCCACGTAGTCTCCATCGTCATAGCCACCAGCCACTTCCTGCTCCAGGTCGATTCCCATGTCAATCTCGGACGAGTCCCCTTGGACGTATGACAGGAGCCCGTGACCTAATTTTCTAGTGTTTTTGTCCTCCTCAAAAGACGTCGTCGCATTCCGCACAGACTCTTCGTCACCATAATAGGGATCCTTGAGGTCAAGCGCAGGGCCATTGTCCTCATAGTAAGTGTCATCTTTCGTGTGATCCGTGTGGTCTCCGTCCGGGTAATTGGAATCCAAGTCCAGGTTGTGTCCGTAAGCGTGCCCGTTTGACCTGTGATTTTGGTGGTCCTCCGCTGATGTGCTCGCATCGTGATCCTCCGCAGAAGCATAGTAATTGGCCGGCGAGGGAGGGGACAGGATGTTTGAGGTGTCGTCGGCATGGTTTCCTGAGCTTATTTGAATGGAGGACAGCTCATAGTTTGGATTAATGTCAATTTCTAAGCCACCGGAGCTGGACAGCCGACTTCGACTGATGAGGGGCGGACGTGCATTGCCTTTACTTTTCGGTTTACTGGGAGCCGCCTCTGCTGAATTGTGGGACGTATCGCTCTCGGCACTCTTATAGCCCGCCGAATTGGATGAGGAGCCCGCCGTCTGAGCTCTCGGGATTTCGTAGAGGAGATCGTCACACACTCCAAAGTCTTCTATTGGAATCCCCGCCTGGAGTTTCTTGAGAAGAGCGGGCACGGGCGGAGACCCTAAGCGATTCGTTATGGAAAAGTGCTGGTTCGGAATCGGGGTTTGGCTCGTGTTTGGAATGGAGTTGGGACCGAAGGAGTTCATCAAGTTCACGTTGACGTTACCGGCATTGGACATAGGACTGGATTTGGGTTTGGAACTTTGGTGCACGGACGATGGACTGTGAGCCATGGTCATGGGCATCGGCTTCCTCTTGGATTTGGGCTTGTGAGACTCTTTCGTCACTATCTTGGGGAGAATGACCATATCCTTGGGCTTGGAGGTCACATTTTCGTCATTGTCATCATTGTAGTCGTCGTTTTCGTAGCCGTCATATAAGGCATAGGACTTGGACGTTTTGGGTGGGGCCGTTGTTGCTCCTACAGTTCCTGTGGGGGTGGTTGTGGATTTTTGTGATGCATGCTTGTTGTTTTGTTGCTGTTCTTTCTGGTGTTTTCGTTGTTGTTTTTGATGGAACCTCTGTGATCTAGAAGGATTCGTGGTCGTATTCCTCCCGTCCATATCCAAATCCATGTCAATATCAATGAAATCTTGAGCATCCTCCGCCATCATCTTAGCCTTGGCTTTGGCATGCGCCTTAACGGCGGATGCCCCTGTTCCTGGTCCACTAATGACAGTCTTAGACGTTGAGGTCGTTTTCCTGTACGTGATCTCATCACTGCTCTCCTCAATGATAGTTGCCTTGTGCGGAAGGGTTTGCGGATTGTTGTTCTTGGACGTGGTGGTGCTGGTGCAGGTGGAGTTGATGATGAGGGAGTCCGTGGACTTGACACTTCTTGTATCTTCGTAGTGGATCTCCACGCTTCGACAGGATGAGGAAACAATGCGACTCTCCAAGTCCACCTCCATCGTGTCCCCGTCATACTCATCCCGACAGCCCGTCCCCGTGCCAGACCGCTCCTCTTGCAAATAGTAGGAGTGGGTGTGCGTCTGGACATTCTTGGAACTCAAGCTCATGCTGTCCAAGTCCAAGGACGGGGATGAGAAGCGACTGGAATTGCTATTAGCACTCGACTCCCCGCCGTCCGCCCGACCTCCCGCATGTCCACGAAGACCGTAGCTTCCAATAATCCCGTCAAAGTCTGGTTTCAGGGGTCCAATCGTCCGGCCAGGAATGTCGGGGAAGATTTTCTTGGCTCTGCTACTGGAGTTGCTGGCATTCGCATTTGAGGGATTAGTACTGCTTCGGGTGGAGACTGGGGGTTGGGACTGGTGCGTCATGGGTATCCTGGCAGTGGCCTTCAAAGGCCCTTGCTTCTTAGGGCTGGTGGAACTAGTATTAGCGTTGTTGTTGTGAATTGTGCTTCTCGTTCGGAACCGTCCCGGAGGGGGTGAGCGACCGCGGGTGCGGGGATGAGGATTGTGACCGTGACTTTGATTATTACTCTTGTTGTTGTTGTTGTTATTATTATTATTTGAGGAAGAGTGTTCTTCGGACTCTGTGCCGGTGCCGGTGTCTCCACTGAAGCCTGGACCACCGCCGCCGCTACTCCCGCCACCACCGCCCCCACAACCCTCCCCTCCGTTGATTCGGTCCTCAAACCGTTTTATGCGATCCATTCGCCTCTTGAGCCTCTGCTGATAGAGCGGGTCCTTTTCAGACTGCTTCACGTACTGCTTCTTCGACTGGGTTGCACCCCACCGAGGCTTCTCAAGCTTCTTTTTATTGTTGGTGCAGTGATTGTTGGTGTTCTCACTACTTTCCTCGCCAGTGCTTACAATGAGCTTGGATCTCGAACCCCCAAGACCACCCCCGCCTTTCATCAAACAATTATGAGATCGATGCTTGTGACTGTTTTTATTAACACTCAAATTATTGTTGGCATCCCCACTGCCCAGGGGCGTGCAGCCCGTTTCTGTTTGAATTCCGATCTCTCGGTGGTGGGATAAACTTCGGGAGCGCTGGAGGCCACTATGATTAGACATGGGTCTGCTTTCTAAATGAACGTTATCGGAATGAGCATGTCCATCGTCCTCGTCGTCGTGGTCATCTTCGATTTCTGGCTGATGGAAATCCTCATGGGTGGTCTGCTGTGGCTGCTTGTGACGAGATATGTTGACCATGGACTGACTATTGGTGAGGTAATTAGGGTCATTGATTTGACCTCCAGGATGGTCGGATAGAATCCCAATTAGTGGGGAACCATCCAGGGAAAGTCGTCGACCGGAGTGAATACGCTGGAGACTTTCTCGGGAATCAAGGGCTCGACGGACTTCAGCTACTTCCGTCGTGTCATTGTATTCGTAGACAAGGTCATCCGGATCCTAAATTTTTAAAGAAGAGAATGAGAGTCAAATATTCTACTTCTGTACATACTTACAAGACAATAAATGTTGGGAAACTGATTGGAATTTTTTGTTTTAAAATGGAACGGGGAATATAATTACATCGCCAGAATTGTAGTAGCCGAGCTTTCTCGTTTCCAGCTCTAATTGTTCCAATTCTCTTAGGCGCTGCATTTTGATTTTTTCCTCATCTGCCTGCTCTTCTTGGAGACGTTTCTCTTTTTCCTGTTTGAGACGCATCTGCCGCTCTTCGATCTGAACAGAATCACATCAATATACATATATAGTGATGGCCTGCACATTTGTATGTAGAATAATATTTTGTTATTTTTGCTTTGTACATAATTCTTGAATTTACAACAAATTAAATTATTACTTGTTTCCTAATGGCCTCTTGATGCTCCAGTGCGGCCCGTCGTTTCTTCTCCTTCTCAGCTGATATGTCTGGATCTGCAGGGACATTCTGGCCGCGGAGATAGTTTCTGTGCAAAACAAAAATAGACGACAAATATTATTTTACCGTATTTTGTAGTACACTTGTATACTTACATTATACATATCTGTACATTTCAAGCCTTGCACAAAAAAGATACAATTTTCATTTGAAAGATCAGAATATTTTATTACAAAACATTTGATTTGTTTCTGGCGATAAATTGTCTATTCTAACCAGTAAGTGCCCTACTGCAGCCTACTACATTTATAAGATCTCTTTTTCACAATTTGTATTTGCATGCATAATTAGAGTTAATCTTAAAAGCAACTAGACATAGTGTTAACTGATAATGTATCAAATTCGGATCGTGGATTGCAAAAATAATTTTAAAAAACAACACCGAGTACTCTACAGATAAGCATATCATATCTTCCGGAACAACTTACTACAAATGACGGAATTAAGTCTTCGTTAATAAAACAAACAAAAAGGAGGAAGATCGATTTAGTTTAGGTCACCTGAGCGTGACCCAGTCTACTAGATTATTCCATACATCGTAGGTTAGGAAGCTACTTTTATACAATCTTTCAGCTCTGCTCTCAGCAATAGAAAGGAAACACTACCAACTACTGGATTTGGAATCAGAATTCAAAAGTAAGCCGTCATCCATAGCCATACAAAGTACATATACGTAACTAGCAAACTACATATAGCGATCGATCTAGAATTCTAAAATCTACAAGATTCCATTAAATCAAACATAAAACAATGAATTATGACAGAATGAGGGGAATTATGGACACAAAATGTAGAGTAACAAAAAGTAGTAAGAGGGTTACAAGCTCAGGAGCAAGAGGCATAAAAATCCACAATAAAAATAATGGGGAATGGAAACCATGCTGTAAATTGATTGGAAACAAAAGCAAATAATATAAACTGCAATCACCTATAGGTAAGTACATACATATATGGTGCTATATAAGCCTATAAATATCTACACAACTACCTACTGTGTGTAACACTATACTAAATAACTCAAATTCAAGATACGAATACATACAACTCGACGAGGTCGAGTAGCTTTCTAGGAAAGTTCGTACAAAAATCTTCAAATGTAGAACTGCATACCCACTTCAATCGTACTGCTTTCTTAAGAAACAACTTCTGTACCTACACACACACCTAGGTTGGTTCTGTCAAGTGTAAAAGTAAAAACTGTTCCTTTAAAACGCAAAGTAGAGTCCTACTATTTGAGAATTTGAGGCCAATGGTAGTGTGGCAATAGTGAAATATTGAAATACTCTAATAAATTCTGAAATGAAGTATTTCAAATGTCTATAGACATATATGTACGTAAGAGCAGAAATATAACTATCGCATATGTGTGTATGTATGTACTACGAACGAAAGAACCAAAGAAAGTAAAGAAACAATTTGAAACAATGACTGTATAGATATGCCTACGAAACTAATACAAATGACATACATAAAGGGAAAGAGAAAGAAGCCAAAGGGAAAATAAAGGGAAATAGAGTGTGGGTCGTGTGTGTAAGTGTAAGGAGTGTGTCCAGTGTTCAGTGTGTGCTGTTCTAAATACTAAATAGCATCTGTCTGGAGGTATATAGAATTCAAGTGTTGTCAAGTCCATTCTGCTCAAGTGCCTACTTTACTTTTATTTCTCTATAGGCATTTTTTACAATTATTATTACGATTAGTTCAATTGAGATGGCTCGATGGTTGGAAATGCTGAGGCGAACATGCAAGGAGCTCGTTAAGTCATTTACTATACCAAGCAAACCAAACCGGACCAAACTAACAACCAACAACATACATTACACCTTCGTATTACGTACTAATGTATATCTACATACATGCCTAGATAGCCCCTTACTTCTGACTGCAAAGCTGACTGCTGACTGCTGTGCAGACGATAAAAAAAATAAGAAATTAAGAACCTGGCTGACTTGGAAGGAATGGTGGTTAAATGGAGCTCAAAATCATAAATCTTAAAATGTGGACATTAGTACAACCTTTCCTTGACTTGCAGTTCAGAATTTACAACGGAAAAATCCCACAATGCGACTGGGTGACTGCTGAATAAATGTCAAGCAAAAGGGAAAAAGGTAGGAGGGTGGAAACTGAGATGAATCAAAGGAGCTGGAAAATCCAGTAGTACAGGTAAACTAACTCGAATGCACTCACAGGCAAATATTCTACAGATTCCAGAGTGTAGATAAGATATTTATACACCCAGTTGCAAATGACCAGTTGAATTGAAGAAGATTGAAGGCCATGGAAACGTTAACGTTCCTCAACGTTAACGGTGCTACAATTATGTAACTATTAACCATACGTTCTATGTACAACTATTGATGAAGCTTGTTTGCTAGAGACCGCAATAAATTAATAAAAAAAACCAGAGAAATAAAATCGCTTGACATTTACGTCGCTGCTCGAGGTCAACTTTAAGATCCGCTCTGCTACACTTTATACTTTTTTTTTGGGCATACTGTAAATGATAAAAACGACTACGAGTAGACACCCCTAAATTTAGTGGTAGAAAGCAGTGAAAGCACACCGTGCAAGAGTAAGCTATGTACCTAGATAGGTATACCAAATACACATGTTTTCTCACAATTTAAAGACGGTCGGTTACAAGTACTGTTTTTTCGAATTTTTTGGAAAGAGTACAATTCTATATGCCAAAAGGGATTGAGTAATAAGCCATCAATTAAAGAATAAATCTGATTTTTCAAAATTGAGAAACCTACTCCAAAAAGATGTAATTAGAAAGTTTTGGACTTACTCAAACAAATATAATGAGGGTATTTACTTCCCATCGCGCATCGACAGAGAAAGAGAAATAGAGAGAAAGTCAATACACAGATAAGACGTTTTATGAGCGACTGCTTGGAAAAAAAGCATAAAAATCTACAACGTCAAGCGAAATTTAATCTATACCTAATACTCTTTTGCGTCTTAATTCAAAGGCGAAACTTAAACCATGCTGACATAATTACAGCTCACATTTTTGATAGTGACGTCAATCAAGTTCCAAAAATTATCATTTAGGTACCCACATATAGGCAGGCAGTACGTTATCAACACACACACAAAAAGACAGATTAGATTACAGATTAATTCGTCTGGCTGGTTGGCTGGTTTTATTTTTTATAGACATCGTATTGCGATGTGACTGACTTTTAGGACCGTAGATGAAACGATTCATCAGTTTTAGTTATTAGCTTTGTTCCTTTCTTTGTACTAGGAAATTTTTTAAAGTGACAAGAAATAAATACGGAATAAAATATTCACCTTTCATTGATATTCTCGGATTCAGTATAATCACCGAGTCCGACGACATTTCGTAAGTCAATGGTACTCTGGGTGAGAGTAAGACCTTGAACTAGGGACGGATTTGAACTTCCAAGTCCAATCCCATCTCCACTGGACAAAGACGGCGGCTGCTGTCCATTGAAGTTGCTATTCGGATTGTACAGACTGGGCTGAGACACGGAGTTTTGGATTCTTGACAAGCCTTTCTCTAACCAGGCAGGCGTATGGATTTGATGTTGACTCATTGCAGTGCTCAGATCTTCTCGACTTGGTTGTGGAAGATGATCATCGACGGAGGATGGATCCCAAAAATGACCCACGCCCACACCTTTGTCACCCCATCTGGAATTTTTTATAGAAAAAATATAATTATTTAGAAAACTAACGCTAAAGGAACATTTCAATGGCAATCTCTTAAAGTTTGCTTCAGTTTTATTTGTGCTTCATTATTTATTCATTACTTTGGGCGCTTTTCATCCTTTTCCATTTGCTTCCGTAGCCGTTGCTCTTCCCGTTGTTTCTCCAGCTCGTTCAGCCATTTCTCTTTTTCCTGTTGAAGTTTTAAAAAAAATTAAAGTTATACACATTCATTAAGCAGAGTCATTTAAACAAGGCTACACATATATTTAAATGAATCACACGCCAAATAATAATTATTTCGGATGCATTACATATTAAATTGATCGCATAGTTCTGTTTCAAATACTCCGACAGCATTTTCTACTAATAGATGTTTTTAAAGAAACACTGATGCTCGCAGAAATGAAGTTAATTTCCTCAGAAATCTACTTTTAAAAAATACCCTCCCAGATAAGTGAAACTATATCTTTTAAAATTCTACTACTTATACTCTGAAGATTTAATCATAAGCTTAAAATAAAAGACAAACCATTTTTTGGAGATTCTTGTACGAGTCCGTGTGGGTGGCTGAGTCAAGGCCGACTGGAATGGAGCTTCGCATAGCTGCTGGCGTGGTTGGATTGAGTGGATTTGTTTGGTTTTTAAAATTCTGACTAGCAACGTCCATTTTTGAGGGAGCTTTTCCTTTACTGCGGGATTTTTCTTGGTGATTGTTGCTACTGTTATTGGTACTGGTGTTGACGTTGTTGGTGGTGCCGTGGTGGTTATTTAGGTTATTGAGGATGTTACTGGTATTATTTTTGGTTTTATTATTGTGCTGCTGGAAAGGGGAATCGCCTTGGCCTTCGTGCTGGTTCTGGGATTGGAATGGGGGGCTGTGACACAGGCTCCGCTTATTACTTCCTGACCTCTCCACATTGATATTGTGAACTACGACATTCTTACTGCTACCACTTCCACTGGAGGACAAGGCATTTCTATAGTCTTCTTGAGTGATTACAGACGCTGTCCCAGGGCTTACTTTGCAGATATTCGATTTTTCCTCACCACTTTGACTCTGCGTTGTTGTAGAGGTGGTCGTGACGACAGATCGTCGGACTGCTTTCTGTGATGGACTTTCAGATTTCCGTGTACTTGTGGAGTCACATCGGGGACCGTCACCGCTCCCATTCCTGAGAAACAAATATTTTTACATACATGAATAAACACAAATATTCACCTAAATGGGGTACAACCGATTAGAAATAAAAGGAATCTAGTGTTTTCATTGTTAGAATGGACTAAAGGAGTTATTTAGTTTGGATATTCTTAAATAGAGAATAACTGTTAATTTTCTTACAGTAAATAACAATGAATATTTTAATCAAGGGACGTACCAAATCACTACCAGCATCTCGTGGGAAATGAGTGTCCAAATTATGTAATTAAATGCAGTGCCACGTGAACGTGTGTAAATGTCGATTCTGAAATAGCGTATGACTCTGTACCTAAGTTTAATTCTTACAAAAAGTCAACGCCAACAACTACTATTTACTGCGTACACAATAAAAACAAAACAAAATCATTGCTGTCAAACGGAAATTGACCACGTTGGGTCAGGGGGGCGGATACAGTTATATAACTCTAAAGTTGATTTTGATTTTATCTGAGCGGTAACATTGCTTTTATCTAAATTAAATAAAAAAAGGGGTATTTCTAAAAGCGTGAGATTTTTTAAAAGGCCATTCTTAAAGCGTGCTTTATAAAGATGTTCCCTATCTATAGCTTTGTACCTTAAGTTCCTATATCTTTAAATTTTCTCTAATATCCCGTGCACTGTGCAACTATCAATAGTACATGAACTACCGTAAATCTCCGACTTGTTTTTGTCACTTTTGGGAATTCCTTAACTACTACTTCCACTTTGTACTTCCTAAATCCCCCGGCACCCTTTCCCTTTCACAATAACAATAATTATTTGGAAGTAAAAGTATGAACAATCATTTGGAAGGTATTTAGCAGTAATCGGAGATTTACGTTACGTATAGTATGCAGCTATGCTAAACTGTTTTGTTGTTGGTTGAAAATAGTATAGGTACCTACATATATGTATGTACATATATATGAACACTCGTTTCCCACTTGTAGCTTTGACAGTAATTACATGACAGTACATAAAGTGTATCGATTGTAAAAAAGTTTGTCTGCACAAAGAATTAAGACAGTGATTGTCCCACCTGGAGTGATAGCCATAGTCTTCGCCATTGCTCAGAAATCCATTCGCTTCACTCTGATACCCGGAGGACGTAAAGGCCTCTTCATCCAGTGAAGATGTCCAGCCCGGTCCACCACCACCACCACCACCACCACCCCCCTTCCGGCTTCCAGTTGACTTGGTCGTATTCGTAGACGAGATGAGCGTCTGTCCCAGTCGAGTCTGCTTCCCGTCCGACAGTGACAGCGTGGAGGAGGAGACTTTATTCTGCTGGTGCTGATGGTAATCGTATTTGATGGCACTGGTGGTGAGTGCATTGTTGAGATGATTATTGCTGCTAATCACGAGAGCACTGTTGACATGGAAGGCGTCATCCTGAGGTGAACTCTGACCCCGACTCTGGCCCCCACTGCTATGATTACTCTGACTCCCGGGCACTCTGGCTGTATTGTTGTAGTGAACTTCCCCCGTGTCTGCATTGATGCAGAGAGGCAGTCCGGTCTTCCTCGACAGTCTCATGGCCACACTTCCCTTGTCCACCTCACAGGAGGTCGTCCAGAGGGACTTGGGCCCTTGTGGCGGCGGCTGTGAGTGAAACAGGTTGCCATTGCCATTGTTGCTGCTACTATTGTTGTTGTGTCCGGAGCGGGAGGAGAGACTTGAGTGGGCACTGCTTTGATGCTGATGCTGATTGGGAATCGGAGGCAAATGGCACTCACTATAAGAAGGAATATAAAAAGGATCCACGCTCATTTTCAAATTCTACTCTGAACACATACTTCCAATACAATCTCTTATCACATTTAAAGATTTAATAATTTAATACACTCTCTGGTCACAACAACTATTCTTTTTTCTAATTTATGAGAATGTACTTTCTTTCCCAAAAAGTACCACAGACTTGTTTGACAGATTTTAATTTATTGGGAAATTTTAACAATGGTTGGTGGAGTACGGATATACAAAGTAAAAAAGAGGAGAAAGTGAAAGTCGATTTTGGTGGAGTGGAGGATGTTGAAGAGCTGGGATAGAATTAACGACTAAAAATCTTGACCTGTACTCCTGCCATGGCTTGGCTTGCCTTCCATGGCATGTCTCACTGAGGTATAAACATTGAATAGAAAATCCACCTGGAATTTCGTACAATAGTGTGTAGTACTCCCTCGATTTCCCCTTCCGAGGATAATAAACAGAAAAGTATACATACATTATACATGTACGTACCCATTTTCTATTCCTATTTACGTACTCGTATGCATTACTGTGGGAATTTGGTAATGTTATCGGTGTCCAAGTACTAAATACGAGTAGACTTACACAATAATGTATATAATTAGGTACCCACGGAGAGAGCAGAGAGCAGAGTGCAGTGGTGACAGAGGTAGGTACATCTTGACGGAGTCTTGAGACCCATGCCCACTGCCCACTTGATCACACATGGCATGGCACGGCATGGCCCGAATAATAGTCCAAATGTGTCAAATGTTTTAAATCCAAACTAGATTAGATAGCTTAATCATTCCTACATGGCTATGCTATGGTATATGGTATTATATGTGTACAACACAACCAACGTTTTTTCTCCTTAAATCCACTGCAGAATACCTGTACATTAGGATATAATATGACGCTACAAGTTCTTATGCAACACATCTAGAGCTAAAAATACATATACTATATGGTATGCTGTACTGATATAGGCAGGTAGTGGTATATACACCTTTTTACTTTTTATAGACCAAATATAGAGTAGCACACTTAGGGCTGCAACTGGTATATAAATAGGAAATTGAAAATTGCAATGCCTTTGGGCTCATGCCTATAATAATTGTTGTGACTGGACTGGACAAAACAAACATGCGAAAATAGTGGGTGCAATAGAAAAGTGGAACCTTGTACGTATACGTACTTTATTATACTACGAAACAATGCTGGAAGTCATACCTTACCTTTGCGATGGTTGCAGGTTGAGTGAAAGTGTTGAGCATTGAATAAATGACGAGAAAAAGGGAAAGAAGATGAACTAGTTAGATTACGAAAGATGTAGACATGCCACCTACTCAGTTATGGGGACGCAGATAGGGATAGCCATACAGTTATGTACACACACAATCAAAATTGACTCAATGGACACACAACCATTAAACTAACGATACATCATTGCAAAATGCCACTATAGTTGTTACTATATAGTGCCTATACATAATGCTCTCTCTCACCAGTCAGTCAAAATGACAATAATGGCCTCAGCCCAGCATAATCCACTGATGCCTCCAACTTTAAAAAAGGTAGCAATTAATATCGTAATAATTTGTTTCGTTCAAGTAGGTATTGGTAGGCACTTACCTAGGTACTTAAACATCAATGAATTGTATGTATGGGCTGAGGCCGAATCAAGAAAATAAAAATCCATTTTTTTAAATGATGTACTGGCACTGACGTAAGTAAGTAGTAAGTAGTACTGCTTATATTTTAGTAATTAGGTAATACAGAAAAAAGATTGTGAGTTCTAGTTGTTATTATTTGAGCTAGGTACTAAGCCAAGTGTGCTTTCTTCTGTGCTGTGGCGTGAAAGTGTTTTTAGCACATTAAACTTAAGTGAAAGTGCAGATACCACTGGTGTGTTCATTTCATGTGTTGTGTGCATTATTATTCCTACTTCCTACACATTTCATTTCTGGATTTCTGATATACTTAGCTATATAGCTACCTGCATGCTATACATACACATGGGCATAGCTCGTGGTATGTTTTGTTTGGACGGACAAGAAAGGGAAAATGAAAGGAGAAAGGCATCACAATGGGGAAAGTGCGTGAAGAAAATGATAATGTCATGCAGTCATAGGAAATACATTGGAAACTGCAACCCTATAGATTTCTATTGTGTAGCTTTCTTTTTTGCTTTCTTTTTCTTTTCTTTTCTATTTCAAAATCCCTATACTTTATAGATATAAAAATTACCTAGTTTGGATTGAAAATTTGAGGTACTCTACTCCTGAGGCTTTCTTTTCTGACTTTCTCTTCCGTGAAGTTGAATTTGAAATGTTATGACTCATATATTATGTAATTTATTGCATTGTAGTCTGCTCTACTATTGAAGTTTCAATTGTTTTCCATTGTAGTATAATATGTCACGTATTATTATAAGTGCATGGACATGATTAGATAGTGTGCTGCTCTGTCTGTGTGATGAGGACAGTGAACTTCTAACCTAGATTAGCTATAAAAGGTTATACATACAAACAAGTGTATACCTTCCACACTCTTGTACTTTTATTACTTTTAATGCTCTCAACTTTCAATACTTTCACAATGACATGTCATGACATCACACAACATGCTATCACCTACATTATTTTTCTACTTCCAGTGAATTCATATTTACTATTTTGTACGTTTTTTATTTTATAGCGTGTGATTTCGTTTGGTGTGTATGTATGTGTGTATGTGGCGTGAATACTGTAAATAATTAAGGTTGTGTCAAAATACAAGAGTAAATACATACGTATAGGACAGTAAATGGATTGGAATTTGGGTGGCAAGGCTGTAAACGAAAACTATAACAGCATGTGTGCCGCAGCTGTTGCTGTTGTTAAAATAATTTGATATTAATTCCAATACCAATACCAAAATGATGTCAAGAATTTGCAGTATTATTATTGGCATACATAGGCTTTGACTACACTCTTTTTCTTATTTGTGCGAGTTCAATAAATACATAGACTAAAGATATGTAGAACTGTAACCTGTAATTGTGTCCGATTTATAAAATACAGTTTTCGGTTTGGCTCAGTAAAAGTAAATAATAGTAATTGACCAAAAATACCTTCCAATAACTACAATTACTGAAATTACCTAACATTTAAAGGGGGAGGGAATATACATATGTATTCTAAATAGATACGATAGTTCGCTATTACTATTATTGGTAAGGTATGTATAGCTGCGTATGACGTAACACAAAATGAACCTATTCGATGAACTACATATCTGCATTAATTTTGAATTCTTGTGTAAATGATAACTATACTTTTGTGATTGATTGACTGTGAGGTTTAAAGGTGCGTTTAAAAAACGATGTTTTTAAAAAACTATGTTTCTATATAATCAGTGCAAATTGATTTGCATGTATTGACTTTCTCACTGGCTGGAGCAACTATTGTGTGGCTGTGTACTCTGAGGTCAATTTCAGTCTCACTATACATGTATACATATAGTGTTGTCAGTGTCACAAGAGAGTGGTCTCTGCTATTCAGTGATGATTCAATAAAGTGTGCGTTTTGTTTACAACCGTGTTGTAAACAAGTGAAAATATTTCTAAAACTTATACACCTATATTTTTATAAGCATACACTGAACTTGTAGAATTACTTGTTGTGTATTTACACACTAAATAGGATTAAGACTACAAGTAACAAGGGCAGACTCCCTAAAGGATAAAAACGGTTTTAAACGGAGATAGCGAAACGAATAAATTACTAATTAAAAAAAAAAACTATGACGTATGGAACAGGGAAATCAAAATAAATGAATAGCTGAAAGTCCAGTAAGGCTACTCTTGACTGATGCTTGATGATCCATATTTAAAAAAAAATTGTTTCAAATTAAATTATAGACTTTCTTTGACGGAAAGTGCCACGTTACAGGATGCAATGGAAATGAATGTACTCCCCTGCAACATAAAGCATATGACAGATGCGGAAATTAAACTAATAAGGAATTGGTTGAGCTACTGTCACGCTGTCTGTCATGCAGAAATTACCGCAGATCTTCACCCGATGAAACGAAACGAACGATCCTTGGCCGAATATGAGAGTGAGGCCGTAGAAGCAGAGAAAAAAATGCTAGGAGTATGAATGTAGTAGAATATAAAGTGTCGGGAAAAAAACTAGAAATTTTGAAGGTGATGACGTAGCGGGAAATAAAATAAAAAGGGTAATTAATCAATTTAAAAATAATAATTTGAAAAAGGACTGCGTACCTTTGAAGTGTGGATGACTGCTGTTTATTCAGGTAGGTTGAGGTTGTGGTCGTGGTGTTCATGATTCCTGTCCCACTAATATTCAGAGCGTTAGAATGAGGATCCGGTCGACCCCACGGACTCCAAAGTCCATTTAACTCTTCTGCTTAACATTCACAAACGAAAAACAAAACAAAAACAAACGTACATTATTACCACCAACTCTAAAATGTATCTTATTAGCTATAGGTATACTACTAAATATTTTTATTTTTTAAACTTTTCCTGCAGCTAAATTGTAAGTTCCAATTTTTACAGCTGTTATTTATAACGCACTATACACACTGTACGCTGCCCTCTGTACAACTGTTATTTATCGAGCTATGTTGAACACAATCTACCTACTAATAGAAGGTTAATGCAGGGAAGACTGAATTACAGTTGTGTGCATCGGAATCGGAGTGATGACTGATGAGGAGTGAAAGTCCTTTCAAAGCAAATTTCCACCGCATACAGACAAAGCATAAGGCACGCCAATATCTGATTAGCCTAGTGATTCAAATTATTATTCCTTGTAACTATTACATCAAAAGGAACCATTTGTATATTTCCCAAGGAAACGATTGTATTTATAGGGACAGACACAGACGATATAGCTATAACCTGATATATCGTCTGTGTAAATGCAATGTGTCCCAAGTCCAGTCTCAGCTTAATTGCATTATGTCCCAAGTCCACATAATGA
>JAQFZC010002249.1:0-24066 GCA_034695205.1 Dicyrtoma fusca | reverse complement strand
ATATCATTATGTGGACTTGGGACATATTGCATTTAAGCTGCGACTGGACTTGGGACAAATTGCATTTACACAGACGATACATTTTTCATAATTTGCATTTTAACACTACTGTTTAGGTTTACGGACGCCACACATTACAAAATATCGACGTTTAAAAATGGTGTCTTTGGCTTTTACTTCCCCATTACGTTTGCTCTTCTGCAGGTATAAATGAGTACTGATTAACACGGAGTTTTTGTTTACATTTAATTCTACTGAAGCTTCTCTTGAAACATTTTTTTGCCCTTTGTTTCAGAACGGAATTACCGACCAATTTATTTTTAAATCCGTTGAAAACCTCAGTGCAGAAATATCATTTTTTTTTCTCGATGCAAGACGATTACTTGGACTGCTTTGCAGATGTAGACGTCTCTGGAAAGATTGGAACAGACATTCAGGATAGCAAATGTTCCTGGGTGGTCTGGTGGTGAATGCACTGAAAAGAGCCAACACTCAGCAACGGAAGATAATATTGGTAACAATAAAAAATGTAAATATTTTAGTACAAAAAAAATTTAATACTTTACTAATTGCACTAATACGTTATTGTTTTAAGGACAATTATGGCCAAGACTGTCCAGAAAAAATTGCAAAAGTGAAGGAGATGTACAACGGACTGGGAATTCCAGAATTGTATTCTCAAGAACAAGAAAAAGCCTTTGAAAATTTGGAAGAAATCATTGCCTCATTGCCTGGGGTAGTTCCAAAAGAGCCCCTTAATAGCATTGTAAATGTAATGTTTAAGAGATCTTCGTAACAATACATTATTCCTTTTAGGTAGCATAGAATTCATGGTAGAATTGACACATTTTTGTAGTTTGACCGACTTTAAGTCTAGCCTTAAAAGCTGAATATGTTTCTTAAAATGTTATACAGTTAATCTATTCGGAATTTATAGAAATACAAATAAATATAATGAAATATATGTACAAGATTTTTGTGCTTCAGTGCTAGTATTAGGTTTCTTGGTTTAAGAGCTCTTAGGGTCTCTGACTTTAAAATTAATGTAAAAATAATTAATAACAGATGAGATCATTTTATTCTGAATCACGCAGCCACTTAGTCAGGAATTAAATCAGATTAAATTTTCATCTAGACATTACCCAGCTAGCAAAACTCGGCAAAAAGTCGTCTTAAAGTCATGGTTTTTCGATTCACACACTGTCCTTAAAGTCGGCGGTAAGTCCAGCTCAGTCGTACTGACGACGTCTTTAAGTGAGCCAAATGTCCGCAGCCTTGCACGTCGTGAAGACGACTTGCGAAGACGTCTTTCAGACGTCCGAGAACGTCGTCGCAGAGACGTCTTTACAGAGTGCTCATAAAGTCGTCTTCCCTCGTCCTGCTATTTATTGCTCCTCCCCAACAATGCAATGGTAATAGGCACCGACGACAGCTCTTGAACTTAAACTAAAATTATTACATATCTCCGTTAGATTATAATTTTAGTTTTAAGTACAATAACTCTCGTTGACGACTATAACCATTGTATCGGTGGAGCAACAGATTACTATCATGACTACCATTTTACTAATTAAGTAAACTTTATTAATTTCACTTTAGTTGGTTGCACTCATGTATTTCCTGCGACCTACATATTAAAATAAACGGTGAAAAAAACAAAACTGAATATTTCTGTCATCATAAGAGTCATTCATTTGATGTTTGAAGTCATAAGTAGCTAGTACTAGAAGTACTCATTCATAAGTCACAAGTTGAGCAGTTAAGAGTTTAATCCTTGTTACACGTACATACAGCCAGTAGATCACATTTGACATTTTTTATTTGGCTCAACATTCAACATACACAAAGTAACACTTAGTAATGCCGAACAGTTGGCAGTGATGATTGGTAGCATAAAAACAAAAGTTTGAACTCTTTTAATCAATCTTAATTTAAAACCGAATGACAAATCGTAGTAACGCTATTTATTAAATTCACTTTATCGTTCTGTCACATAAATTTCACTAGTTCACTGTTTCAAAGTTTTGAGAAAAATCAAAAATGATCCAATTCGTCAAATAAGTAAGCATCTAATTAAAGGACTGGAGTTTCACAATCACAGTTTGAAATTGGAGTTATGGCACTTAACTTAATATTATTTCTACTTTGAATTAACTGTGTCCTTCACTTAAAACGGCATGATCTAATTTAGGGTTTGAATTTAGGAGTTAGAAGTACTTCAGAGAAAAAATTTACTGGTCACACGAGTAATTTAAATGAGACATGAGCGTGCAGGGACTTGCGCATGATTGGAGTTTAAGTCGCGTCAAGTCCAATATAAGACGACTTTAAGGACTCACGTGGTCTAAGTCAAAAAGTGGACATAAAAAGTCGTGATTAAGGAATAGTCTGTGCGCATGACTGAAGAAAAAGGCGAGTGTAGGTAACTTTAAGACGACTTTTAGGAAACACGTGATTTAAAACCAAAAAGTCGACTTATTTAGTCGTCTATTAGTTGGCGTAAATTGGACTTAAAATCCCAGTCGACTTTAAGACGTGTTTATGGAATAGCCAAGTCGACTTCTGCGAGCTGGGTAGCTTTGGACGAAACTAGTTACAATTGGAGTCAGTGGCATTATTGAGGTACCTTTAATTGTGCTCGTAAAATTTTTCTTCAACTCAGATTGTCATAGTATGGACCGAAGGCTTGTGGAAATACGAATGCATAAATAAATAAATATGTAATCCAATAAATAATTTGTAATATTACATGGCCTTCGCATTCTGCTTCTCTGGGGCAACGAAACGAAGATGAGAAGCAATATGTTTTCTATTAACTGAAGGCTTCCATTAAAACCGGGACCAAGTGTGAAATTTAAATTATTATTAAATAAGTTTAATAATAATATGTAATCATCTTCTTGGAGACAAATTTAAATAAGCCTCCTTACTAATTTTCTTAAATCTGCTAAAAACCCAATTTACATACACTCTGGTAAGTGTATCATAACAGGGAACACTAGCATGGAAAGTGGGACGATTGTTTAGAACACAGTGCCTCTTCCCCCACGCTATGTCACTGCTATTGCTTTCACATATTTGAAGCTCCTTATTTCGTTGTGTTCTAAAGTACTGAAAATTATTTTAATACAGTGCGGCGACACGGTTTGTGCCGAAGACGAATGTTGCACTTCTTTAGCTGGGTAAGTGACGTCAGCATTTAACAATATGTAGTTTGTTGAATTAAGGTAACAATTTTGTAAAATCTGTCGAAACCAACAATTATTTTATTTGATTTTGTTGCAGGCTCCTGCCAAGCTGTCAAAAAGTAAGTTTCCACAAATGTGCAGTGTATACACGCAGGTGTTGCAGTCCATTTTTGTTTTTAAAAAATATGCGATGGTGACCACAATTAAGCTCGTTCGTCTTTTGCATTTTAGTTGGGCAAAGAAGGCCAAGAATGCTCAATACCTGGTTTACTAGACGATGTTTTGTCAACGTGCCCTTGCGAAGCGAGCTTGGAATGTGTAGAAAAGTAAGAGGAAACTTTCTTTAGTTATTCAATTGTTCGGCTTTCTTAAAATTACTACTTTCACCATTTCTTAAGGTTTAAAGGACCGCATAATGCTTTCAAAAGCCATGCAAAAACATAGACTGTGGGATAAAAAGGGCATTATTGGCTATTGGGTAGCTGTCATTAAAAAGAGATATACGCTTTTAAATTAATTTACGTTTGCTTTCATTTAGCGGGATTGATTTAGGGATTGGAACGTGTGAAGAAATTACCCCAACGACCACAGCCCCACCATCCACAAAACCACCCCCATACACAAGATCAGCCTAAGTCGCACCATAGTAACCCACAGAAGAAACAGAAGAGCCAGAGAAACCAACAGAAGGACCGTCGGAAGAATTAAATCACTAAGAATTAACCTTTACGACTGTGTCCTAGTAGTTTACATAATTATTAATTGTAGGAAAGCTCATCAAGACAAATATTTAAAAGCAATTCATTTCATTTGCTTGCAGAATCGTTAATTATTGTAACTCGATCAAAACATCCTTCGAATGTATATCTACCATAAATATCCTGTAAGCATGGAAAAAGTAATGAATTTTAAATTGTCGTCTTCTTAGTTCTGAAATATTAAACGAACGAAATTAGAATAAAAGGAAATCTAACAATTGCATTGCATTTCCTTCCTTTCACATTCACGGCATTTTGTACGAACGTGTGGGAGACTTGTGCTAAAAAATCAATCAAAATTAGTTAAATTAGTACTGCCTTTAAATTTTTATTTCAACTCAACGAAGGATAATAATTTTGCAGCGAAAGTATCTATAAGCGAATAGTAAATGCTTACGGCTTACAGCATTGCATTGGGCCCGGTCTGCCAGTTTGCATCATTAAGTTACATAGAAGGCTTGGGATGCACTAAAGAGGGAAATATTCCCGGCAATGTTTCCACCAACTGCTCCCTAATAATTTTGAGCACCCAACACTAGTTTCTTTGGATTCCATTTCAGTGCAGTTTTAATTAGTTTCGCCCCGCTATGATCGATTTGCTTATTTATTATGAGTTAGTTTTTAGCAGTCGACATGGTGGGCAAAGCCAGACCATTGCATTGCTTCAAAGATGAACGTAATTAATAATAAACAATCAAAAACACGATCACTTTATTCAGAATCACAGCCAGTCAGTCTAGATCTTGCAATGTCAATGCCTCCATTGCTCCATTGTAAGCAATTTTACGCAAAAAAAAACATATAGATATTGGTATTTTGCCAAAGTGCATAATCGAATATAATTCGTTGCACAATAAATTATTACAGTTACCAAACTCACTGCAGGTGTCATTAGTTTCGACCAAAGCTAATGTCTAATTGATAATTTACATAATCTGATTTTGAGTTCATTCCATCCGTCTAAATGGAAGGCAAACCCAGGCTATGCTATGGCTTCAAAGGTAAATGTAAGAAAAAATAATAATAAATAAGATCATTTAATTCGGAGTCACAGCCCCTCAGTAAGGATTTTGTTTTTCAATTTAGCCAAAGGATTTACATTGTACGAAGGAAAACTATTTACTATACTATATAAAAGCTAAACCACTTTGACTTACTCGTGGTAATACAGTGTATATCTACGAACTAAAATATCTACATATAATAATAAATTATCACGTTGCTACGTTAAAACAATACGCAATGCGCCAACTATTGTCTATTTTTTCCGCTTTGAACCGACTTTCTTATTTTTTGCCCACTGCGGTGAGGTGGGATAATGAGTTGAGGCTTCCAACTTTTTCCATTTTTAATAATTCAATTTTTAATTGCAATTATTGCAACCATCGCTCGCATACTTTTTTTTCAACTCCGGCTGTCATTGCATTTGCGAAAGGCTTGTTCAAATGCGAATAAATAAATACTGACCTCTAAAAAGTCGGCCGACGGGCAACGAAAATTACGATCTCCGAAATAGCTTGAAATTGTAGATATTGCTGTATTTTGTTTTAGATTTTACGGATAATATAAAAAGGCATGAATACCTTACAAGATTACATAATCCAGTATAATTTGAAGCCTAATTGAATTTATTTTACTAATGCTACCTAATACACTAGTTTCGCCCAAAGCCCATACCTATTTGCTAATTCAATCTGAATTAATTCCAGCAGCCGTGGAAGTGGAAAGCAAAACCAGAATTTTACGCTGAGAATAAAACGCATACATACGTATTTTATTAAAGAGCATAATCGAGCATAATTCCAAGCACAATTAAAGGGACCTCACTAATACCATTGGCTCCAGTTGTAATTAGTTTCGTCCAAAGTTAATGTCAAGAAGATAATTTAATCTGATTGTGAGTTCATTCCATCAGTGGAAATGGAAGGCAAACCCAGAAATTAGGTTTAAAGTTAATGTAAAAATAAATAATAATAAATGAGATCAATTCCGAATCACAGCCACTCCGACAGGATTTTGTATTGCAATTTAACAGCAGTTCGAATTGAATAATTATTCACTTTGATATGTTGAAATATTGCGCAGTACTTCAACTTTGTTTCCATTGTTTTCCGCTTTGAACCGAACTTCTTCTTCTTTTGCTCAATGCTGTGAGATATGACGAGACAGGGAGCTAAGTCTACGGAATGTGTGGCATCTTCCTTTAAGATGTACATAAGGGAGTCGACTGAATGCTGGTGAGGAGTTTGAGATCCTTGTGTAGAAGATGCGGTTAAAGTCGCCTCCTATCTTACAAGTTCAATATATGCAAGTAGAGATAAAAGTTTATAGTAATGAATAGTATTCTCGTACAGTACAATGCTTGTAGAGACAAAAATATTTCAGTGAAATTCATATAGGTAATATTACAGATATACTGACTGTATGTATGTATGTTCCATCATCAGTGAGAATTCTGCATAATTTGCATGCACATCGTCGCTGAAGGTGCATTGTGGCGAATCTACCTCACTAATGCTGCTTTCTGCGGTTTTAATTTGTTTCGTCCAAAGCTAATGTCTAGTTACTAATTTAATCTGATTGTAAATTCATTCCATCCGTCAGCGTGCAAGGCAAACTTACACTTCAACTTCAAAGTTAAAGAAAAAAAAATAATAATAAATGAGAACAATTTATTCACGATCACAGTCATCCAGTCAAGATTTTATATTTCAATTTAGCTGAAGGATTTACATTGCATTGTACGATGGAAAGCTACTACTGTGTAAAGGCTGAACATTCCTGGTATACTCGTGGTTGGTACAGTAATTCGAATTGAATAATTAACCACTTTTCTATGTTGTAATATTACGCATTACTTCAACTATTGTCAATTTTTTCCGGTTTGAACAGACTTTCTTCTTCTTTTGCCCACTGCGAGGGTGGCGTGTGGCTTCCTCGCCCCTTCCGCGTGATCTTTGACAGGCTTTGATGACTCAATTTATTCCGGCATCTTAGGTCTTGGCATTCAACTTTTTCCATTCCCGATACTTTATTTTTCAATCTAGAGCTTCGTTCGGTCGGGTACGGTACGGGAAATGACCTTTCATGTACCGTACCGACACAACTCTTTCCCGTACCGACTTTTCGGGAACCGGAACGGGAAACGTATTTTGCTTTTCCGTTCCTGTACCGTACTGGACCGTACCGATTTTCCCGGGAAATTCCCGGTAAAAACTCAAAATAATTTTTACGCTTGTAATTTATAGTATAGGTTATAAAATCTTCAGCCCGAGTATATTTACGGTCTAAACTTAATGCTTTAATCGTTCCAATTCATGTGTTAAAATTAATTAATGAAAATGATTTAAGTATTTGTAAATCTGATATTCTATGGCATGGCAATGCAAAAGCTTTGTAGCAACCATCCTGAATGTGATCGATTTGGCTTTTGTCAAACTTCAGCACTCCCTATTAAAATTAAATGCATTTATGAACGAATCAAAACTTGCACCTTCAAAACTAGATTTTGAGGGGTTTTCCCAAAACGCGTAAAACAAAACCCTAAATAATGTAACCCAACAAAAAAGCGCCTGCCATCCCATGTATAAATTTATATTTATGTATATTACTAAAATGTATTATTATTGGTGCCCTATTTTTGTCGCGACATATCAGATATTGCAAGTAATTAGGGATATTGATGAAACTTGGCTAACAATATTACCATCGTCATACCTCATAAAATAAGTAAATAGTAATATTCATCCCTAAAAGGTTGTTAAAACTCACTCTTAAAAATATTTTGGCCCTTTAACGGTATATAAACGTGTGTAGCAGCGGTGGCGTCCACATTGAGGACCATTGGGTATCACAGAAAAAAACAGAATATAGGAGAGATATTCACTTTAAATTCGTACCTTCACGCCCAGGTTAAAGGTTAACGATGCTACTAATTCTACGCTAACAATCTGTGGAAAGTGCAAAAAGTCAGCCAGGGTGTATACGAAACATAAACTGGAAGAGAGAACTGGAAAACTAGTTCTTAACAACTTTGTTTTAGAAAATACTGAATAAGGTTTAGTACACGCTGTTTTGCTTTTTTAAGCTTTTAATCAAATTAAAAATACGCTAGCAGTATTTAATAACTTGGCATTAATATATTGCTAACTCTAAAAGTAAAGAAAAATGTCTAAATTAATTCTCTGCCATGGTAACACAAAGTCGATATAAGGAATGGTGTTTTATAAGTAGAAATTGAGTCCGCATCAAGCACCAAATAATTATTCAATAGGATATATATGAAAAAACGTTTTGTTCCAGATTTTTGGCTTTCGACATTTGCTCCTTACGGCTAAGCCCGGAAAAGTGTAAAAAATCATGCTAAAAGGCATCTTAATCAGTAAATATTAAGTTTATAATTCAAAACTGTATCCACATTTTGTTTACTAAGGGTAAACAGGGCAATAGATAAGGTTATACTTACACTTAAATATTTCCCGGGAATTCCCGGGAAAACAAAATTTTCCGACCGTCGGGAAAATGTTTTTTCCGTACCGTACCGTTTCCCGTACCGAAGTTTCGGGAAGAAAATTTCTTTTCCCGTTCCGTACCGTTTCCCGTACCGGTCGGGAGAGTCGGGAATTTCCCGTACCGAACGAAGCTCTATTTCAATCTCAATTGCCACTATTGCTGCTAAATTTTTCTGCACCTTAGATTTGCAATGCTTTGACGAAAGGCTTGTCAAAATACGAATAAATAAATGAATAAATAATCCCACAAATAGTATGTAAAATCACATGCAGGACAAAAGGTTTAGGAGCCGCGCGCAAACTACGTTTTCACCTCTTTAGTTTCAGATTAATGCAAGTTGCTCTCAGAGCATGGCCCACTGTGGATTGTGTAAGCTTGCAAGCAGCAATTTTACTGATTTGGAAAGTCATACTATTTTCAAAAAGTTTAAAATAGGAGTTCAACTAGAATTTGAAAATGCATTATGGCTAGTTGGGTTACCAAATTTTTTGCAGGCCTAAATACATATTTACCAGAAGCTTCCAATGCAACGATTTTTCTTTCTTGGATCCTAACGTCATTTATACGGAGCCCCTTTACTGGATTCAGTGTCTCGTTCACTTAAACTTCGTCTTCAGCTTCTCTGTCAACAAAAACTGTAAATATCAATGTTTCTGTTTTCAAAGTATGTACATACCAATTTTACTACTTTTTATAATGTGCCAAAGTAGCAGTTTTACAATTTTGAATTCCTACACAGTTGAAATTAGCTTAACCAGAAATATGTAGGTGTACCTACATCAACTTCTGAGTAATTATGAATTCTCTTCAAAGTAATTACATACATCTTGTGTTGTTGGGCATGGAGTCAAGAAGTTACTGTAAAAGTATAAATAAAACAAGACTGTCGATAAGGCATTCACATAAGTACAAAGGTCATAGATATATTTTTACTGTCTTTAAATAATTTCATGCAAAACAACTTGATTAAAATGGGTCAAGAATTGTTTGCAATTTTACGCAAAAAAAAAAACATATACATATAGGTATTTTGCCAAAGCGCATAATCGAGCATAATTCCAAGTACAATCAATTATTAAAGTTACCAAACTCAATAATGCCACTGACTACAGTTGTAATTAGTTTCGTCCAAAGCTAATGTCTAGTTGTTAATTAATCTGATTGTGCGTTCATTCCATCAGTGGAAATGGAAGGCAAACCCAGAAATTAGGTTTAAAGTTGATGTAAAAACAAATAATAATAAATGAGATCATTTAATTCCGAATCACAGCCACTCAGACAGGATTTTGTATTTCGAATTACCAGTAGTTCGAATTGAATAATTATTCACTTTGCTATGTTGAAATATTACGCAGTACTTCAACTTTGTTTCCATTGTTTTCCGCTTTGAACCGAATTTCTTTTTCTTTTGCCCACTGCGAGGGTGGCGTGATTTGATTCGTCGCCCCTTCCGCGTGATCTTTGACAGGCTTTGATGGCTCCATTTATGCCGGCATCTTAGGCCTTGGCATTCAACTTGTTCCATTCCCCATAATTTATTTTCAATCTCAATTGTAACTATGCTCGTGAAATTGTTTTTCAACTCAGATTGTCATATTATTGACGAAAGGCTTGTCGAAATACGAATAAATAAATAAGTAATCCAAGAAATAATTTGAAGAATTACATGCAGCACAAAGGATTTACATAGGAGCCGAGCACAAACTACGTTTTCTTCTCTTCAGTTTCAGATAAATGCAAGTTGCTGGCCTAACATGCACCACTTCGAATTGTCAAGGCCTGAAAGCAAACGTTGTACTAATTTTCTAGGTTCAAAAAATCCTCTGCACTTTCTTCAGAAATGTCTAAACTGGGGTTTAGCTATTATTTAAAAGTCAATTTAGCAGATTTGGAATTTTGGAAAAGTGTCAGTAGGGGTTTTACTATTTTTATAGGGCATAAATACCGTATGTAGTACGTACACTTTAAGCGTGCATATAGCAGTTTGACTCTTTTTGGAAAAAAAAAAGAATTATCATTTTTTGTTATTTTTAAAAGCGAAAATAATAGTTTTGACTACTTTTTAAAAATTGGATTTTGTAGTTAGACTGTAGAATGCCTAACTGGGTTGTAAATACATATTTATTAACAGGTTAAAACTCTTTTTCTTCCTTTTATCTAAACGTCATTAATGCAGAGCCCCATCATTGTATTCAGTGACACGTTGAACTTGGCTTTCGAATTCGTCGTCTCTGTAGCAATCAAACGAGAATGAGAAGCAACATATTTCCTGCTTACTGACGGCTTCCATTGAAACCGGGACCAAGTTTGGGGTTTAAAAAGCAGCTTGGCCCACGTCTTTTCGTCAGTCTCAGTCACTTGCTTTTCCAGTTCACACTTGAGCCACTTTGCCAGACTTCCCCGGCCAGCTAATTTTTAAAGAAAATTGTAGGTGGGTTCAGCTTTAAAAATTTAATTTTCGTTTTATACTATATTTTATTAAAATAAATCAGTAGTACCCTCTACAACTAACAAAGTACAACTAAGTATGAATATTTTTCCCAAATCTCCATAAAACTTGATTTTTAGACGTTTCTTTGTTTGCATTGATTTTCTTTTGACGCTCATTGTTTTTTTACAGAATCCAGACAAAAAAATAAACGAAAGAAAATGAAGGGAGCCACTTGTGCGTCTTTGATGGTTTTGGGAGTTTTTGCTCTTTCCATTGCAGCGGTCACGGTAGACGCCCAAGGAACAAAAGTAAGTAGCTGTCCGTACAAAGTTTGTAGTCATTGCTATTGCTTCATGTATTTGCGGCCCCTTATTTGGTTTTGTTCTAAAATATTGCTAATTATTTTAATACAGTGCGGCAACAAGAATTGTACCGCAACCGAATGTTGCATTTCTACAGCTGGGTAAGTGACGTCGGAACTAATAAATCGTTTTTAAATTAAGATTCCAATTTTGTAAAATCTGTCGAAACCAACAATTATTTTATTTGATTTTGTTGCAGGCTCCTGCCAAGGTGTCAAAAAGTAAGTTTCCACAAGTCTGCAGCGCTCACACGCAGGTGTTGCCACCCATTTTTCTTGTTAAGAAATATGCAATGGCGACCACAATTAAGCTTATTCCTCTTTTGCTTTTTAGTTGCGCAAAGAAGGTGAAGGTTGCGAAACGCCTGGTTTATTAGGCGCTGTTTTGTCATCGTGCCCTTGCGAGACGAACTTGAAATGTGTAGTACGGTAAGAGGAAACATTTTTTAGTTAAAATAGTTACGTCTTTATCCCAACGATGAGCTTTTGACTTTGATTTTTGTAAAAGAGGCAACTATTTCGTTACTTCTTGCGAGGCGAACTTAAAATGTGTAAACGAGTAAGTATAACATTCTTTGGGTAATATAGTTACGTAACGTAACTATGAAAACGTAACTTACGTTTTCATCCCAACGATGAGCTTTTGACTTTGATTTTTGTGAATGAGGCAACTATCTCGTTACTTCTTTTTTAAATATCACTTTCACCATTTCTTAAGGTTTAAAGGACCGCATAATACTTTGAAAAGCCAAGCAAAACGTAGATTGTGGGACGTAAAAAGCATTATTAGGAAGCTGGCAATATACAAAAGATTTACGCTTTTTAATTAAGTTACGTTTACTTTGATTTAGGGGGATTGATTTGGGGAGGGGAAATTGTGAAAAAGTTACCCCAGCGCCCGCACCAGCACCAGCAACAGTAAGTGGCTTTCCGTACATAGTTTGTTGCCGTTGCCACTGCTTTCAAGTATTTGCAGCTCCTTATTTGGTTTTGTTCTAAAGTACTGATGATTATTCTAATACAGTGCCGCAGCAATAAAGATTGTGCCACAAACGAATGTTGCACTTCTTTAGCTGGGTAAGTGACGTCAGCACTAATTAATCTTTCTTAAATTAAAATTATAATTTTATTATTTTGTAAAATCTGCGAAATTAACAATTATTTTACTTGATTTTGTTGCAGGTGTCAAAAAGTAAGTTTCCACAAACGTGCAGCGCATACATGCAGGTGTTGCTATCCATTTTGCTTGTTAACAAATATGCAATGGCGACCACAACTAAGCTCATTCCTGTTTGCTTTTAGGTGCCCAAATATCGCGAAGTGTGCAGCGAGGATGAATCTCAAGGCCCTTCGTCAAGCTGCCCTTGCGAAGGGGACTTGACATGTATATCATCGTAAGAGGAAACATTCTTTAGCTACAACCGTTTGATCTCAATCCCAAGGATGAGCTTTTTACTTTGAGCCTTTTAAAAGGGGCAATTAGCTCGTTACTTATTTCTTAAATACTACTTTCACCATTTCTTAAGGTTTAAAGGACCGCTTAATTTTTGGGAAAGTCATGCAAAACATGAACTGTAGGATGACAATGGCATTATTGGGAAGCTGACATTTATAAAAAAAGAAATATGCTTTTAAACTAATTTACATTTGGTTTCATTTAGGATGATTTTTTTTGGTTCACGGTGTTTTTATCAACCAAACCCAAGACCTTCTACTCCCGCATCTGCACCATAAACCACAGAAGAAACAGAAGAGCCAGCGAAACCAACAGAAGGACCGCCGGAAGATTGAAATCTCCAACATTTAGCCTTTGCGACTCTGTCCTGCTAGTTCCCATATTGATTTATTGTAAAAAATCTCATCTAGACAAATATTTTAAAGCAATTCATTCCATTTACTTTCAAAAGTATTAATTATTATTATTATTATTATATCTCGGACAAACCATCCTTTCAATGTATATGTACTGTAAATACATCAAATACACATGGAAGCAAGAAATGAATTTTAAACTGTCGGCTTCTTAGTTCTTGTGAAATAATAAACAAACGAATTATAATAAAAGCAATTCTAACAATTCCATTGCAATTCTTTCCTTACACATTCACGGCATTATTTGTACGAATCGAAATAAGTTCGTTTCCAGCGGTCGACGTGATGGGTAAAGCCAGACCATTGCTTCAAAAATGAACGTAATAATAAATAATCATAAAATTCAAGATCATTTAATGAGATCACTTTATTCCGAATCACAGCCAGTCAGTCTAGATTTTGCAATGTCAATGCCTCCATTGCTCACTTTGTGTTTCTTCAACTCAGATTTTTGCAGCACTACTAACGGAAGGCTTGCCAACATACGAATAAATTAATAACTTATCTAGCAAACAACCAAAAATTATTCCATTCATTTCATATTGCATTTTCTCATAATTAAAAGTGTGTAACGGGAACTAAGTACTTTACAACGTATTTTGATTTTTAATCAAACACTTGTGTTTGTAAAAAGTGTAAAAATGCCAAATGCCGCTTTTTCAAATGTGGTAAAAAGGCTTTTGGCACTTTTGGTAAGAATATAGCAAGAGAACTGGTTGTTGAGTCTAACGGCGGCATATCGTTGGTGAAGAAGCATAATGACACGATCTCGAAATACGAATAAATAAATAAATAATCCAACAAATATGTAACTTGTAAAATTACATGCAACACAAAAGATTTAGGAACTGTTCACAAACTACATTTTCTGATTTTCAGTTTCAGATTAATACAAGTTGCTATCCTAGGATCCCTTACTGCTAATTCTTCGAGCCAGAAAGCAGCAAGTGTAATTACTCCATTTCGAAAGTCAAAATACCGTTTAAACTATTTTCAAAAATGTCTTAATAGGAGCTTAACTGTTATTTAAAAAGTCAGTTTAGCAGATTTACAACTTTGGAAAAGTAGCATTAGTACCATTACTATTTTTCAGAGGACGGAAATACTGCTTTTAGCAACTTTGAAACGTGCAAACTGCAGTATCACTATTATTAAAAAAGCAGAATTATCATTCAATTTGTATTTTTTAAAAGTGTAAGTTCAAGTTTTAAATACCTTTGAAAAATGACATTCTGTTTGTAGTTTGACTATAGAATAGAATGTTTAACAGCTATATATTAAATCGCATAAAAGGGGCATACTATTTTCGTACCTTTTATGAGTGCACACCTCAGTTTTACTATATTGAAAAAGTAGAATGATCTTGTTTTGTAATTTGTAAAAGCGCAAGTTCAAGTTTTGACTACTTTTGAAATATTGCACTTTGTAGTTTGACTGTAGAACATTTCACAGGTATGTAAATACATATTTAATAAAAGGCTAGATCGCTTTTCTTCTTTTTATCTAAACGTCATTAGTGTAGAGCCCCTTCATTGCATTCAGTGACACGTTGAACTTTGCTTACACATTCAGCTTCTCGGCCCCAATCGAATCAAGTATGAGTCGCATCATTTTTTCTGTTAACTCACGGCTTCCATTAAAACCTAGACCAAGTGTGGGTTTTAACTAACAGCCTGGCCCACGTCTTTTCGTCAGTCTCCAGTTACTTGATATTCCAGTTCACACTTGAGCCACTTTGTCATTCTTCACCGGGCAGCTAATTGCTAAAGAAAAATTAAGGTACTGTGTTTAGCTTTAAAAAATAAATATTACAATTAAGCTCATGCATGTTTGCTTTTTAGTTGTCCAAAGTGGGCGAACGATGCCAAAAGCCTGGTTTATTAGCAAAAAATTAAACTCTACGTTTACTATTTTTAAAACGAGTAAATGCCACAATAACGTATTCTAAGGAAAGCGAAAATTGCACTTTTACTATTTTTATAAAGCGCAAATTAAGTTTTAGCCTTTACATATTTTACAGCTATTTTGCCAAAAAGCATAATAGAGCATTATTTAAAGCACAATAACTGAAGTTACCTCACTAATGCCATATTTATTGCTTTTACTTTTGCAATAAATTAGTTAATTAGTTTCGTCCAAAGTTAATGTCTTATTGATAATTTAACCTGATTGTGAGTCGATCCTAACCGTCAGCATGGAAGGCAAACTTGCACTTCAACTTCAAAGGTAAATGTAAAAATAAATAATAATAAATGAGATCATTTTATTCCGAATCACAGCCATTCAGTCAGCATTGTATATTTCAATTTGGCCGATAAATTTGCATTGAATTGTAAGATGGAAAGCTACTACTGTGTTTAGGCTGAACATTTCTGGTATACTCGTGGTTGTTACAGTAATTCGAATTGAATAATTAATCAATTTGTATGTTGTAATAATACGCAGTACTTCAACTATTGTAAATTTTTTCCGGTTTTAACCGACTTTCTTCTTCTTTTGCCAACTGCGAGGGTGGCGTGTGGCTTCCTCGCCCCTTCCGCGTGATCTTTGACAGGCTTTGATGGCTCAATTTATTCCGGTATCTTTGGCCTTGCCATTCAACTCTTTCAATTCCCGATAATTTATTTTTCAATACTAAATTAAACTATTGCTTGTAAAGTTTTTCTTCAACTCAGATTGGCAATGCTTTGACGGAAGGCTTGTCAAAATACGAATAAATAAATGAATAAATAATCCCACAAATAGTATGTAAAATCACATGTAGCACACAAGGTTTAGGAGCCGTGCACAAACTACGTTTTCACCTCTTCAGTTTCAGATTAATGCAAGTTGCTCTCCGAGCATGGCGCACTGCCGATTGTGTCAGCCTGCAAGCAGCAATTGTACTGATTTGGAAAGTCATACTATTTTCAAAAAACTTAAAATAGGAGCTTAACTAGAATTTGAAAGGTCATTATGGCTGGTTGGATTATAAACTGTTCTGCAGACATAAAAACATATTTAAAAGGATCTTACAATGCAACGATTTTTCTTTCTTGGATCCTAAAGTCATTTATGCGGAGCCCCTTCACTGGATTCAGTGTCTCGTTCACTTGAACTTCGTCTTCAGCTTCTCTGTGGCAACAAAAACTGTAAATATCAATGTTTCTGTTTTCAAAGTATGTACATACCAATTTTACTACTTTTTATAATGTGCCAAAATAGCAGTTTTACAATTTTACAGTGCTACACAATTGAAATCAGCTTAAACAGAAATAATTGTACCTAAATCAACTTCTGAGTTATTATGAATTCTGTTGAAAGTGCATCTTGTGTTATTGGGCATGGAGTGAATAAGCTGCTGTAAAACTATAAATAAAAAATAATAAATACGTATGTATCACGTATGTGTGTGAATGCCTGAGCGACAGTCCCTAAATAATTTCATGCAAAACAACTTGATTAAATGGGTCAAGCATTGTAACTAATTTTACGCAAAAAATAAAAAACATATTAGATATAGGCATTTTGCCAAAGCGCATAATCGAGCATAATTTGAAGCACAATAAATTATTAAAGTTACCAAACTCACTAATGCCACTTACTGCAGTTGTAATCAGTTTCGTCCAAAGCTAATGTCTAGTTGCTAATTTAATCTGATTGTGAGTTCATTTCAGCAGTCAAGGTGGAAGCAAACCCAGACTATGACTCTAAAGGTAAATGTACGAATAAATAATAATATGAGATCATTTTATTCGGAGTCACAGCCACTCAGTAATCAGTAAGGATTTTGTTTTTCAATTTAGCCAAAGGATTTACATTGTACGAAGGAAAATTACTTACTATATACTGTATAAAAGCTAAACCATTTTGACTTATCTACTCTTGGTTAGTACAGTGTATATCTACGAATTAAAATATTTATATATAATAATAAATTATCCCGTTGCTACGTTAAATCAATACACAATGCGTCAACTATTGTCTATTTTTCCGCTTTGAACTGACTTTCTTCTTTTTTGCCCGCTGTGGTGGTGGGGTGAGTTGAGGTTTAGAACTTTTTCCATTTTTAACTTTAATTTTTAATCGCAATTATTGCAACAATCGTTCGCGTGCTTTTTTTTTCAACTCCCGCTGTCATTGCATTGGCGAAAGGCTTGTTGAAATGCGAAAAAATAAATACTGACCTCTAAAACGTCATCCGACGCGCAAGCAAATTACGGTCTCCGAAAAACTTGAAATTGTAGACATTGCTGTATTTTATTTAACATTTCACGAATAATATAAAAAAAGCATGAATATATTACAAAATTAAATCCAGTATAATTTGAAGAATAATTAAATTTATTTTACTAATGCTGCCTAATACAGTAGTTGTAATTAGTTTCGTCGGAAGCTAATATGTAGTTGCTAATTTAATGTGATTGTGAGTTCATTCCAGCCGTCAAAATAGAAGGCAAACCTAGGCTTTGACCCCAAAGGTAAATGTGAGAATAAATAATAATAAATGAGATCATTTTATTCCGAATCACAGCAACTCAGTCAGGATTTTATATGTATTTCAATGTAGCCGAGGGATTTACATTGAATTGTAAGATGGAAAGCTACAACTGTGTAAAACCTTGGGTATTCTGCAAACTCGTGGTTGATACAGTAATTCGGATTAAATAATAAAATTATTAATTTTGCTGTGTTGAAATAATACGCAGTGCTTCAACTACTATCAATCTTTTTCCGCTTTGAACCGACTTTCTTCTTCTTTTGCTCAGTGCGAAGGTGGCGTGATTTGATTCGTCGCTCCTTCCGCGTGATCTTTGACAAGCTTTGATGGCTCAATTTATTCCGGCATCTTTAGCCTTAACATTCAACTTGTTCGATTCCCGATAATTTATTTTTCGATCTCAATTGTAAATATGATCGTGAAATTGTTTTTCAACTCCGAATGTCATATTATTGACGAAAGACTTGTCGAAATACGAATAAATAAATAAGAAATCAATAAATAATTTGTAAAATTACATTCAGCAAAAAGGGACTAGGAAACACGCACAAACTACGTTTTAAACTTTTCAGTTTCGGATTTTAAGTTGCTGTCCTAGCATGCCCCACAGCCAATTGTCTATGCCTCAAAGAAAAAGTTGTGCTAATTTTGTAGGTTAAAAAAATCGACGATTTTAAAAGCGCAAGTTTAAGGTTTGCACACTTTTCTAAAATTACACTTTCTTTGTAGTTTGACTGTCTAATATTTAGCACGTAAGTAAATACAGATTTAATAAAAGATTAGAACGCTTTTTCTTCGTTTTATCTAAACGTCATTAATGCGGAGCCCCTTCATTGTATTCAGTGACACGTTTAATTTTGCTCGCACATTCAGCTTCTCTGCCGCAAACAAATCAAAAATGAGAAGCAACATATTTTCTGTTAACTGACGGCTTCCATTGAAACCGGGACCAAGTGCGGGCTTTAAAAAGCAGCCTGGCCCACGTCTTTTCGTCAGTCTCAGTAACTTGCTTTTCCAGTTCACACTTGAGTCAATTCGCCAGTCTTCACCGGGCAGTTAATTTTTAAAGAAAAATCAAGGTAGGTTCAGCTTTAAAAAATAATTAATTTTCATTTTATACTATATTTTAATAAAATAAATCAGTAGTACCTTCTACAACTAATAATAAGTACAACTAAGTTTGAATATTTTTCCCGAAGCTCCATAAAACTTGCTTTTTAGACGTTTCCTTATTTGCATTGATTTTTCTTTAACGTTCATTGTTTTTTTACAGAATCCAGACAAAAAAATAAACGAAATAAAATGAAGGGAGCCACTTGTGCGTCTTTGATGGTTTTGGGAGTTTTTGCTCTTTTCATTGCAGCGGTTAAGGTAGACGCCCAAGGAGTAAAAGTAAGTGGTTTTCCGTGCACAGTTTCTTGTCATTGTTATTGCTTCATGTATTTGCAGCTCCATTTTTGGTTTTGTTCTAAAGTGTTGCTAATTATTTTAATACAGTGCGGCAACAAGAATTGTACCGCAACTGAATGTTGCATTTCTACAGCTGGGTAAGTGACGTCCAAAGCTAATAAATCGTTCTTAAATTAAGTTAAAATATTTTGTAAAATCTGTCGAAACCAACAATTATTTTATTTGATTTTGTTGCAGGCTCCTGCCAAGGTGTCAAAAAGTAAGTTTCCACAAGTCTGCAGCGCTCACACGCAGGTGTTGCCACCCATTTTTCTTGTTAAGAAATATGCAATGGCGACCACAATTAAGCTCATTCCTGTTTGATTTTTAGTTGTCCAAAGTAAACGAAGGATGCAAAATGCCTGGTTTAGTAGGCACTGTTTTGTCAACGTGCCCTTGCGAGGCGGACTTGAAATGTGTAGTAAAGTAAGGGGAAACATTCTTTAGTTAATATAATAGTTAAGTCTTCATCGCAACAATGAGCTTTTGACTTTGATCTTTTTAAAAGGGGTTATTACCTCGTTACTTCTTTCTTAAATACCACTTTCACTATTGTTTGAGGTTTAAAGGACCGCATAATGTTTTGGAAATCCATACGAAATGTGGATTGTGGATAAAAAAGGCAATATTGGGAAGCTGGCATTTAAAAGAAGATATGCGCTTGTAAATTAATTTACGTTTGCTTTGATTTAGCGGTGCTAATTTAGGGATTGGAAAGTGTGAAAAAGTCACCCCAGCGCCCACACAAAAAACCACAGCCGCACCAACCACAGAAGCACCAACCACAGCCGCACCAACCACAGAAGCACCAACCACAGAAGCACCAACCACACCCGCACCAGTAACCACAGCCGCACCAGCCCCAGCCTAACCGTACGAAACCACATAAGAAACAGAAGAGCCAGAGAAACCAACAGAAGGACCTCCGGAAGAGTGAAATCTCCAAAAACCTTTACAACTGTGTCCTATTAGTTTATATAATTATTAATTGTAGGAAAGCTCATCCAGATAAATAATTAAAAGAAATTCATTCCATTTACTCCCAAAAGTATTAATTAACATATCTTGAGCAAAACATCCTTCAAATGTATATTTACTATTATTAACCTGTACATATGGAAACAAGTAATGCATTTTAAATTGTCGGCTTCTTAGTTCTTCTGAAATAATAAACGAACGAATTAGAATAAAAGTAAATCTAACAATTCCATTGCATTTATTTCTTTTCACATTCACCTTCACATTTAAAAGAATGCATGACAGACTTGTACATAAAAATCAATTAAAATTAGTATTGCCTTTTAAATTTTTTTTTCGACTCAATTAAGGGTAAATAATGATTTTGCAGCGAAAAAATCCGTATACTTACAGACTTACAGCATTGCAATGGCCCGGCGCCCCGGTCTGCACCATTGAGTTATTTAGAAGGCTTGGGAAGCACTAACGCCGGAAATATTCCCGGCAATGTTCCCACCAACTGCTCACTATTACTTGTGAGCACCCAACACTAGTTTCCAAGGATTGGTGGGCAAAGCCAGACCATCGCTTTAAAGATGAACGTATAATAATAAATAAGCATAATGAGATCATTTTATTCAGAATCACAGCCAGTCAGTCTGGATTTGGCAATGTCAATGCCTCCATTGCTCACTTTATATTTCTTTAACTAAAATTTTTGCAGCTCTAACGGAAGTCTTGCCAATATACGAATAAACTAATGAATTATTTAAAAAATAACCAAAAATGACTCTTTTCATTTCATATTTCATTTTCTCATAATTAACAGTGTATAGCGGGAACGAAGTACTTTACAACGTATTTTGATTTTTACTCAAACACTTGTGTTTGTAAAAAGTGCAAAAATGCCAAATACCGCTTTTTCAAAGGTGGTAAAAAGGCTATTGGCACTTTTGGTAAGAATATAGTTAGAGAGCTGGTTGTTGAGAACAACGGCGTCATATCGTGGGTGAAGAAGCATAATGACACGATCTCGAAATACGAATAAATAAATAAATAATCCAACAAATATGTAACTTGTGAAATTACATGCAGCAAAAAGGATTTAGGAACTGTGCACAAACTACATTTTCTGATTTTCAGTTTCAGATTAAGACAAGTTGCTATCCTAGCATCCCTTAAGTACTGCTATTTCTTCGAGCCAGAAAACAGCAACTGTAATTACTCCATTCCAAAAGTCAAAATACCGTTTGAACTATTTTCGAAAATGTCTTAATAGGAACTCAATTGTTATTCAAAAAGTCAGTTTAGCCGATTTACAACTTTGAAAAAGTTTCAGTAGTAGCTTTACTAATTTCCAGAGGGCATAAATACTGTTTTTAGCCACTTTTAAACGGTCAAACTGAAGTATCACTATTTTTGAAAAAGTAGAATTATCATTTAATTTGTATTTTTAAAAAATGTAAGTTCAAGTTTTAAATAACTTTGAAAATTGAGGAGACTTGCGTCAAAAGGACCTTACAGTGACACCGTTGCTTCAGAATAGTTTTAAGCTTGGACCGAACTTGCGTCACATTGCTTCTTTACACACGCTATATGTACTGCTACTGCGTCGTCCAGTTTTAGTCATCATAAGATATGATACTAGAACTTTAATTATTGAACATCTGACACATTCTAGACCTGTCATATGGGAACACCTATACGGCAAACTATTCAGTTACCACGTGTTAGGTTTACCATAAGGCAAATGGAATTAATTATTGCTACGTGTAGCTGGTGGCTGTCTGGGAACTTCTATTATTATATTAAATTTTGACCGCAATTAGTAAATAAAATTATGTATGACAAACTTAAACTAAGCATAGGAAGAGTTTGTTGGCAAAACGATCCATCCAAGTCCATTGGCATTACCTATTCAAAAATAACGCTTTTCCCAATCAGAGTTGCTTCAAAGTATTTTTTCCAAATGAAATGCTCACATTATACGCCCGTCTTTGTTCCTATTAATTTGACATTATTAAAATCTGTAGGTGTTATGTGAATTTTCACAAACTATTAAAAATGCAAATATTACACTCTTTTTGCCAATACATAGTATTCAATTACATTATATTAAACCAAATTCTGTTTTCCTTCAAAAGTAGATTGTTAGCCTATCCAAAAGTATAGGGCCAGCGCGTACTTCGCGTGAGAATTTGAAAGTCACCGCAAATATTTTTGACAATTAGTTTTTTCGGCAAAACCTGTTAACTTTATTCAGTGCTATCTGATACAGCATACAGAACTTAACTCGTTTTGCCCAAAAATAAGTTTAGAAAATATTTTTTTAACATACTAAGTAGTTTCTGTATAATTATACTAAGATTCGCAAAAAATTAAACTTTTTGAAAAAAATAGGCTTGACTCGTTTTGCTAAGAAACTCTTCGTATGAGTGCTAATCCCAATGTACGGCAGGGTGCATTGCCAGACCTTTTTAATTAATTAGATGATTTTGTGCGAACTGAGTCGCCATTTACCATATGGTATCAATCGAAAGAGAAATGTAAATTCCATGTAAAAGAATATTTACCAGAATTTGTGCCTCTCACAAAATTAAATACGTGCTTCCTAAACTTACTTACTTTCTTAACTATCATATACATACACGACAATTCCAGGGACCAGCATATAAAAGCTAAAAATGGGAAATATTGTAAAAGGTACAAACTCCAACATCGATGTGGTGAGTAATCTAGTAATCGATTTCTCATCACACGAGAGACCACGATGCCTCTTCACAAACGATATTTCATTTCTATTGCTTTCACTCATTTGCAGCTCCTTATTTTCTTGTATGTACTAATGTATGAATAATTGTTTTATTACAGTGTGAGCGTAATGAAGAATGTAACCCCCCTGAATTATGTATATTCGTAGAGTAAGTGACGTCAGCCCTGATAATTTCCTAAATTAAAATAACAATTTTGTAAAAGAATTTTGAGATCAACAACTGCATTTAATTTTGTTGCAGGGGCATCGACATCGGAACCTGCCAAGTAATAAGTTTCCTTAAATGTGCAGCAAATTCACGCAACTGTTGCAATTTTTTTTTATTGCCATTTAATTGTTGATGTGATAAAAACATGATTTAGTGCTATTTTCTTGTTGAAGAATGTACGATGATGGCATTACCATTGAGCTCCTTTATCTTTGCCTTTTGGCTTTAGTCTTGGTATCGCTGACGTTGCGACATCGGAATCAAAAACCACGACCCCTTACCATAACTTTCGGAAGATGTGGAATCTCTGGGATTCAACTGCTATGGCTGCGTACTTTTAGTTTAAACCTTAATCAATCGTAAAAAATCTAATCAAATATTTAAAATTATCCGCCTTACTCAAATCGAAGGGTGTTTGTTATTCTAACTTGAACAAACCATCCTTCGAATACTTATTTACCAAAAGCAAACAATATGATTCTTAAGATTGTCTGCTCCTTAGTCTTTCTAAAATAGTAAGCGAACGAATTAGCATAAAAATAAATCTAACAATTTCATTGCATTTCTTCACTTTCACATTGAAGGCACTTATTTAAATGACAGAATTGTCAATTGTACATCAAAATCAAAAAATCCAATGAAATTATTTTTGCTTTTATATTTTATTTCAGCTCAAGTAACGATAATTATTCTGCAGGGAAAGTATAGGCGTACAACGTTGCATTGCATTGTGTCTTGTCTCCATCATTAAGCACAAGTTAAGTTGGTTGGGTAGAAGGCGTGGGAAGCACTTCAGAAGGAAACATTCCCGGCAATGTTCCCAGTAACCATTCGCTATTAATTGTTAACAGCCATGACTAGTTTCCATACATTTTATTCATTCATTTTTTTTTTATTTATGCAGCTCAATTGTCAATTTTTCCGCTTTGAACCGACTTTCTTCGTTTTCTCACTGCGAGTGTGGCGTGTGTTGCTTCCTCGCCCCTTCCTCGTGATCAAGGTTGGCCAATCGGGAAAATCAGGAAATAACAGGAAATGTGGAATTGAGGCTGGCCAACCCGTAAATTGCAGAACTGA